>LPNX011046378.1:4772-19781 GCA_001517045.1 Pseudotsuga menziesii
TTTCCTGTGGAGCAATACAAGAAAAAAAAAGCCTATCTTATTCACTCTTTGGGATAGCAGTGTATAGATCCCAAACATAAGTCAAATTTTGGAATGGTATGGCACCAACTAGATTAATCTTGAATTCCACTTTCCTATTTGCTGGCGCCCCGTGCAAGAACATGACACTAAAGACTACTTTGGGGTAAAACCAAGTAGCAAATTAGGTTACAAAGCAACTGATCAATATGGACACTTCGCATTCAACTGGAGCAGAATCCATGCCGAGACAACCTCATCCACTCTCTTAGATTCAGAAGATTGATAGCATGCAATTGTACAGGGATGTGTAATAGATTTTGTTCGGGGAGATTATGAGTCTCAAAATAACCCCATTATTGTCAATCTTTTTTCCCCTCGTCCTAAACCTTTTTCCTATGTTAAGACACATTATTAGAAGGTATGATTCACATATAATTATAATATTATGTTGATGTGATACCCCAAGTTTGATCCTTCTTTCTTTTTATGTATATATGTAATAAGGATAAACATTATCCAATAGAGTAGAAAAACTAGAAATGCAAATTTTGGATAGTTATATTTAAGTAAATTGTGTTATATATACTTATTAATTCAACAATGGAGACAATTACAAATGAAACTCCAATAGGGGAGGAAGAAAGGAATTAAAAGAGAAGTTAAAGGATTAAAAATGAAGTATGGTCAATAATAACAAATATTCAGAAATAAGAAATTGATTAATCCCTAACTGAATGTAACTGAAATGGGGATGAAAACAACAAAGGGAAAAAATTAGGAAAAAGCCCATCCTAGTTCGAGAGGGGAAGAATACGAAAATCAATCTGAACAATAGTCATTATTCATTCTCAGTTGAGTGAATGTGCAATATAGGTATGTTGCTTTGTAGTAGAGGCATCCTGCACTCTAGTACTTGTACTGAGAGGTAGTCCAGAATAACGTGAAAGTATCGAGTTTCTTAAACACTGAGAGGTACCTGTTGGTATCAACTAGTTGTAGCTGTACAATTGGTGTACAACTAGGTTGTCTTCCCAAATCCAAGCTAAATACTAGCAAAAATTGATTGAGGAATAAATTGAAAAAGGGGTTTAAAGAAATATTTTCAGAAAGATAATTCTTCTCTCCTATTGGAATCCTACTTTGGCTCAGGGGTGAATTAGTAAGAAGCAGAGGATCACTTCTTGCATTCTTCGGTTGGGAGGTCCATTGCTGAGTTAATTTGAATAAAGATTGACACGTGCTCAATAAAGATACATATAAGTGACTCATGAACTTATTTCCTTTGTATATCTTTATGAATTTCGTGTTCATTTATTATAAAATCTTATTTGGATTATTTTTTTGAATGCTTTTTAATTTCTAGAGATTATTTGAATTCTGAAAATGTAGAGGACGCATCTCCAAAATTTTCTTTAAATGGTTATTATTGTGCTAAAATATTATTCATGGCATGTCATGAATAATATTTTAGCACAATAATAACCATTTAAAGAGAATTTTGGAGATGCGTCCTCTACATTTTCGGAAATAATTTTTGAAATTTCCTTAAATTGTTATGTTTATAAATTTTATAATATTACATGCTTGTACAGGTATACTAGCCAATATTATAAAGTTATGTTTGAAAAGAAAGTAAAACAAGCCTTTTCTATAGACTGAACTGTAAAACCCTATAAATTTTCCATTCTAACCAGCCCAAGCACAACGAATCGAGGCAAGACTGTTGGGGCTATTGTAAATATTATTAAAAAAAAGAGTTACAAAATATCTGCTCTAGAATGAAATAAATGACCTAATTTAAAACAAAAAGTTAGTAGAGTCACACTTTTTGGAAAATGCTAACCAGTTATAAAACTGGGAAAAATTATTTCTTAAGTGGAAAAATAACGAGAAATAGGATTAAAAACACTTTCTTACAATTAGAGTCTTTTTCCTATAGTTACAAAAGCATTCATACAGATAAATGTCTTCAACTCAATTTTTTTAGTCATGATGGAGTAACCCCGAGTCTAAAAGAAAGTTACAAGTTCATGATCGAGTTTATGGATTTCTCAAAAAAAGATTACACATATTCAAACTCTCTCCTAAACAAATAAATTAGGGTTTTTAATCTTTCAGTGTCAAGCGTTATTGGTAATCAAAGATATTTAAACCTAAGTTTGGGCATTTTTTGTATAAACCATTATGGTTACTAGATCCTTGGGGTTCAACATACCGTGTTAAAGGGTTTCCAAAACACAATCCTCCCTATTCTTTAAAAACAAACTAGGGTCATTGAAGGATGGTGTGCTTACCTTTATCATGCCATCGTAACCTCAAGAATGCCATGCACTCCACCCTGCAAAAGGAACCAGAGAAAGAAAGTCTTGGTAAATAAAAAAAATTACATTCAAATAAAGCATAAGTGTGAATTTACTCTATCTTGAAATAATTACCTGAGCTATCTGAGGAGGTAACTTTTCCTTTAGTCACTTCAAGTATGAACGATTTTATTCTGTTAACTGGAAATGTCGTGTTTTGTTCTGTATACCTACTCCCCATGGCTTAACGAACATTTGAGTAGGCCCAAAACTAGGTGAACTCGAGTTCTCAGTAAACAAAGTGTTGTTGAAAACAAGGGAAGAGTATCAATAAGATTGGAGGAGTCAAGCTCCTCTTCCAAATTGATAACTAGAGGAATAAATATTCTTGGTTACAAGATGACACCAGTGAAAATTACTAGGATAATCAATATATCCAAAGCTTTCATAAATCTTGAATCATACAAGCTTGGTAAAACTATACAAGTTACTAGTAAATATGTCACTCCAAGATATTGTAATTTATCCCCGTCTTTAATGAGCTTAGCTGGAAGTGGTCGACACCCTAAACCATGTTTAAATGTTGATTAGGTAGACTTCCTTTGGAACCATGTTTACAACCTTGGTTCTATTGATGTATTTGAAAGTTCAGAAGATATTCTAATGTATATTATCATTGTATGTTGTTGTACCCCTAATGGGGATGTGTTTACCTTACCGCCTTGCGAGATGTCTTATTTGTGTCTAAACCTTGAGGTGCAACCTCCGTTGTAAGTCAGGGAAATAGTCCCCAGTGTAACATCATGTAATGTGTATTTGGAGCCTCTTTGAGAGAATTCGGCCCTGTTAGGGAAGACATGTGGGCCCCAATCTTATGTTTGGTAAATGACTTGAAAGGGTACAAATAGGGAGGCGATCTCCCTCATTTATACACACACCTCACACTCTCAAGTTCACATGAGAAAGAGAGAGATATATAGAGGAGGAGGGATAAATGGTTGTTGAATACTTATTATTACTTCTTTTGATCATCTTACTATTCTGAGGAAGTTTGCGGGATTTTCTCCTTTATGGTTTTTCCAGGGGAAATATTTGTGTCTCATGTATCTTTTATATCTTATGCATCTTGATGTACTTATTATTATTTCATATAAAGATCCTAGATAATATAATCAGATCTAAAGAAAACTAACATGGTATCAGAGCCTCTCTGAAAGAAGGAACTGTGCAACAGCGGAAACTAGGGTTTCCTAGTTCAAGGTATTCTCTCCATAGATCATGAAGAAGAGAGGGATACACTAAATCACCTCAGTAGGCTGCATATTTTGGTGAAAGCAATTTCCGAATTGGAGAAGTTTCATTTTTTACCCTGTCACTGGTGTTGGGAGGAACTAGGGCATCAAGTGTCGGAGGCTTCCCACCTCAGTTTTTAGAAAATGACCTAGCTGAGCAACTCTACTCAAGGAGGCACATATTTCTATCCAAACATAATTCCCAAACTCCAAGTTTCAAAAATTAGGGTTTCTCTAACAAACCTAGGTCATCCAGATCCAAAACCAAGTCGAACACCTCAAATCAATAAGAGATAAATATTTTATATTTCCATTTTAGGTTCTCATTTGAAAATATGAATCATGATACTTATCTCGAGGACAAGATTGGAGGAGATGATAACTTCTAAGCATGGAAGTACATAATCTCTCTGGTCCTTGAAGAAACTAACTTAGATCAGTTCATCACTAGAGATCAAGTTCTAGAATAAAGGGAGATGAGGCTAAGGCTCCTCATAAGAGAAGCGTAGATAAGGCTAAGAGAATCATTGCAGATTTTATTAAGAATCTCCTCATCCCCCATGTGTCTGCATTCAAGACACCGAAGGAAGTATATGATTCTTTAAAAAAGATGTTTGATGGAAAGAACATATACCGAAAGATGACTTTGAGGAACCAATTGAAGAATGTGAAGATACATAAATCTGAGACTAGTATACATTATTACTGCACAATGGTTACCCCAAATCAAAGAACTACATGAAGCAGTTGAAGAGAATGTCGAAGAAGGAGAAACTGTAATGATTACCTTGAATGGTCTCCCAGGATCATGACACTTATTCATTCAAGGGATATGTGTAAGAAGAAGGCCGATCTATTTCAGTAGACTCCGAGAAGAATGTGCATAAGAAGAAGCTCGACTCATGACAAGAGAAGCGAAGATGAGAGAAATTGAAGATCAATCTCTCATAATTCACACTAGGAAGAACTACAAGAAGAAGGAGAGGAAACCGAAGAAGACCAAGAGAGACACTTCAAATGTTTGATGCTACACTTGTGATGAAAAGGGACATTTTGCAAGATATTGTCCCACTAGGAAAAGGAGACACCATGCTCATGTTTCCTAAGATGATGAAACAATAAACAAAAGATTCATATGAGAGAAGGATGATTCAAATGAAGAGTATGTGCTAGTATCAGTACTTACTGGTACTATCTCACATGGAAGCAATGATTGGGTTGTGGATAGTGGGGATTCTAAACACATGATGGGATACAAGGAAAATTTGTCAATATGTATGAGCATGAGTCACCTCACAAGGTGAAATTTGGGGATGATTACCAATACCCCATAAAAGGGAGTGGAGAAGCTTCATACAAGCTTGCCTCTGGGAAATCCTTAAAGATGAAGGATGTGCTATATGTTCTAGAATTGAAGAAGAATCTTCTTTCCATCTCTACACTAGATTCTAAGGGAATTATTGTTTATTTTGTCGATGGCCAAGTTTTGATGTGGCCCAGAGGAAATAAAATAGAGGATGCAACAATGATTGGAGACTCAAGACGGAGGCCTGTACAAAGTAAAGGGATATCCTGAACAAGCATTGGTTCATGAGTCAATTAAATCAAGTGAACTGCGGCAAAGAAGGCTTGCCCATGTGAACTATAGAGCACTACCAATGGCAAGCAAAGTAGTATAAGTATTGCCAAATATCTAGGAAAATCATGAAGGAATTTGCAAAGGATGTGCACAACAAAAGAATGCTAAGAATACATTTCCCATCAGTGAGAGAAAGGCTAAAGGAATATTGGAGATATTACACTCAAATGTATGTGGACCCATGTATTCTAGCTCATTAAGAGGGTATGGGTACTATGTTTCCTTTATAGATGATTTCTCACGTAATACTTGGGTATATTTCTTGAAAGAGAAAAGTGAATTTTTCAGTAAGTTCAAGGAATATAAAGACTTGGTTGAGAACCATATTGATAGGAAGATCAAGATTCTACGGTTAGATAATGGAGGAGAATTCACATCAGATGAATTCAAGGAACTATGCAGAGATTCTGGGATTAAGAGGGAGTTGAGCACTCCATACAATTCTCAACAGCATGGGGTTGCAGAACGAAAGAACCGAATGATCATGGAAGTAGCAAGGGAAATGTTGCCTCACTAGGATCTTCCTATGCACCTTTGGGCGGAGGTAGCAAGAACATCTATGTATGTACAAAATGGTACTCCTCGTCGAGTAATTGACAACAAGAATCCTGAAGAGTCCTTCTCAGGAGAGAGACCATAAGATATCCATCTGAGAATATTTGGTTTCCTGGTGTACATACATATCCCAAAGGAGAAAATGACCAAGATTGATCCTTTTGGGAGGAAGGGTATATTCGTAGGATACAGTGATGCATAAAAGGCTTACCGAATATACTTCCTAGGGTTCAAGAATATCGACATCAGTAGACATGTAACCTTTGATGAAGGCTTGCCATACTTCAGATCCAGGAGGACTCCTATCCAGGAAGTCGAGGAACCTGAAGAGACAAGAGTTCGAGAAATGGAAATTGGAGAAGCAATTCCAGAAGACCCTGAAGATCACGACATGACATAACCACAAGAGCCTGTAGAGACATTCCTTGAGAAGGACTCCCAAAAGAGGAAACCAACATGAGCACGAGAGCTCATACGAGAATTATTACAAACAACAATATGTATTTCAAATTCAGTAACAGTATATTATTAGCCACGATTGTGTATGTTGATGATATAATATTTGGGAGAAATGAGGAGAGTCTCAGTCAAAATTTTTCCGTGTCAAAAGAATTTGAAATGTCATTGATAGGTGAATTAACATTCTTTCTTGGCCTACAGATTTCACATGACTCTACAAGTATTTTTACATCTCAATCAAAATATTTGAAAGACATGCTTCAAAAATTTGGTACGAAGAGAGCTCCCCTGTATGTACGCCCATGGTAACTGGTTGTAAGCTAAGCAAAGAAGAAGAATATATTGTTCTATATAAGACATTGTATAGGTCCATGATTGGAATTTTGTTGTATCTTACTGCATCTCGTCCTGACATCATGCAAGCAGTAGGATTAGTGGCAAGATTTCAGGAAAATCCAAAGGAATCTCATATGAATATTGTCAAAAGAATTCTTAGATCTCTTAAAGGAATGATTGACTATGGGTTATGGTATCAGAAAGATGAAAACTTTAATCTCAAGGAATTCTCTAATGCAGATTGGGCATGAATCCTTGATGATAGAAAAAGCACAAGCATAAATGATTTCTTTCTTGGAAATCAGCTGGTAGCTTAGTCAAGCTAAAAACAATCCTCTATCTCGCTATCAACCACTAAAGCAGAATACATATTAGCAGCTGAATGTTGCACTCAACTTCTGTGGATGAAACAAATTATAGAAGACATTGAGATCAAGAATGATGAGGCACTCATAATCTACTTTGATAACACAAGTTCTATTAGTATATCAAAAAACCATGTTATGCATTCTAAAACCAAGCACATCCCCATTAAGTATCACTTCTTGAGAGAGAAAGCACATGATTAAAAGATAAAATTGGAATATGTGAACTCTAAAGAGAAAATAGCTGATATCTTTACCAAGCCATTACCAAGAGAGGATTTTGAGAACCTTAAAGATATATTGGGAGTAATTCTCTCCCATCAAGAAAAAAACATTAAAAATGTAATCAAAATGTAGAGGAAGTGTAGGACAACAGAGTTAGGGGGAGTAGTAAGAAATATTCATTTGCAAAATTAAGTAATTACACAACAACTTACTTGACAAATCTCGACAGCAGAGTTAGGGGGATCAAGTTAGAAGGTTCATCTGTAGACTTAACAAATAGCTTTTCCATTGGTGTCAAAGGGGGAGAACATGCCAAGGCTGAACAAAATCTACAATACAGTGTTAGTCATAGTCAAGGAAGAACAAAACACACCTCTTCAAGATGTCAAATTTGTTCAGGAAGGTTGACATCAATGCCAAAGGGGGAGATTGCTGGAATTTTTGGCATTGATGTCAAAAGTATGAAGAATAACTAACTATGCCTAGGAACCCTTGAAATGACCATCCAACTGGATAACAATGAAATCATTGATGCATCACAAATTTGAAGCATGGTGGTATTGAGATAAGCCCACAAAATTATGAAGAAACCCATGCCACTGGGATCCTATGCATAAGAAGCCCTCAAAATGATTGGAGAAGCCCATGCACTTGGTGATTTGGGTGCGTTGGTGAAACCTTTAGATAATTATTAAACACATAGAAAAGGTGTTTTTCTATGTTATAAATATAATATAAAACAAACTATAGAGGAAGACATACATGGTTTAAAGGCGTACTTCTCCATTAGAAGTTAGCCCCAGTTAAAGTAAAACAAAGAATACTAATATAAATGCTAGGTTGACCCCATAAACATATTATACCTCCACATGGAAGAATATAAATAGTGGTAAAATCCTAATTAAAAATGTGGGAGTAAAAAATTTAGAATCTCTTTGAATTCGGGTGTAAAGAGAAAGGGCTAAGGAAGTCGTAGTTCAGACCACAGTGGAAAGGGTTTAGTTTCATCTTCATATATTTCTAAGTTTGAAGATTCAACATCTCACTGAAATCGGGTGTGAGGAGAAAGGGCCGAGGAAGCTGCAGCTTAGACAATCTAGCTTCATCATCTTGTAATTTTGGGTAGACAGTTTACAAAACAATCCCAGGTTCATAACTTCGATTTCAGGAAAGGTCTTAAAGTTTTATAGCAGCACGCAGACCTAATTCATACTTGTGAAGTGAGATTCAATTTTGAAAAACAATTTCTAGTATTTAGTTGAAGATTAAGGCATGCAACAAACTCAGAAGGCATAGCTAAACCGAGTGATTATCTTTTTGGGCAGACTAGAGACCAAAATGAATTTCTTTTGTTACATAGTCTTACTTTTGATATTCTATGATCTAGGGAGGTTGGGTGGTCCTGGGGAAAGACTACTTAGTCTTTGTTGGCAAGTTGAAGCTTTCCTGGGATGTTGTAGCATATTTTTGACATAACTTGGAGGTTGCATCCTCCTAAGGTGTTGAAGCACCTCATTGAATGTGAAATAAATCAATTTGCAGTTGAAAACATTCAGAGCATAAATATTGCATATTTTTTGTTAACATTTATTTCAATTTGAATTATTAATGTTGTTTAGCCAAGGCCTGAAAAAAGAAATATTGAAAAACTATCGTGCATTACTGATTCACCCCCGCTCTCAGTATTTCATGTGTGTTCTTTAAACATAATACAAGATATCCACAAAGGAATATCAGAAGCCACCATAATCAGCAATGAACATCGTAACCCAAGCTAACCCTTCATCAATTCAGGGTGCAAAATAAAACATCAAAGAACCTAGCAAACATAACTAAACCAAACCCTTTCAAAACCTTATAACATATGCCATAATCCAAGAAAAGAAATTTATAAACATAACCCTAATGAAACATGACCATTGAGGAAAGTAGTGATCCAAAATGAGACATTGTAAATGTCGTAATGCAACATAACCCTTTATGCATGTAGGAATCCAATAAACATTTCCAAATGCATCCCATAATCCAACAAAAGGAATTAATAAACGCAATCATAATGCAACATAACCTTGAAAAAATTTCGCAATGCAATATGGACTTTCATGAATGTCGTAACACAAGATAACACTTGATGTTTGTCGAAATACAACAAAAACAATGCAAACATAAGTAAACCCGACTATTACAAAATGAACATAGTAACCTAACATAACCCTTGACATATGTCATAATGGAACAAAATTCATCCAAATATAACTAAACCCAGCTGCTACAAAATAATTCAATGAATCTTGTTTGTGCCAGAAATTGTTTCCAGACTACAAATAAACAAGCCAACACAATCTCAAATATTCAATCAAGCAAAACTAGGTTTTTAGGGTTTCTGATAGGTTTTTCTAGTTGTGAAGTTTGGTGACAACAAGGGAATACATTCATAAGCAAAATAGGAACTAAATCATAAGTAAAGAAGAATAGAGATGCATAATATAATAACCATGTACCAACAAAACATAACTTTGAATTTCATCCACAACTAACAAGCATTACAAGCATAAAGACTATAAACCAGCAATGAATTTATCAATTATGTAGCCAAACAAGCTAGAAATGAATCCAAAACACAGACTGAAGGGTAATATGGATCATATATTTCATAATTTTGTTCATCAAATACACGAGAGTTAAGTACTTAGCTCATAAACAAGTCAAATACCTCCTTAAGCCAGCCAAAAATCGAACCCCTTGTTCTCTTTCTGATCTTCCTAAATACTGTTTTTCAAAATTCAGTTAGGGTCTAAACCTTAACTTTTTTTAGCCTACTCATCGATAGGATAATGTCAAAATTATAATTACAAAATAAAGTATTTCTCAAAAACATAGCAAGTAACTGCTTAACTAACAATACTCAAAGGTCTTTAACAGCTTCTGCCAATAAAGCTATCCCATCTAAGGCTTGGGCCTTTTTCCTAACTTTCTGCTGCTTAGCTTCCATAACTGTCATCCTTCTTGTAAGCTCCTTATTCTGCTGCTGTAGACTTTTGATAGTCAGTTTCAATTCTACATACTGTAAATCTATGCTTCTTTTCCTTTTGAGGGCCTCCTTGGAGACTGCAGTAAGCTCTTGGTAATGATCATTTACTTCTTCTAAGTACTCCCTAAGTCTTCTATTAGCTAGGATTAAACCATCATTTGTTTCTTGCATGTAATCCATTTGATGCTTATAGTGTTTGATGGTTCTTTGAAAATTCTCCTTTTCTGAGTCAAAAGCCTTGCCTGTTGTTGTATTCTGTAGCTCACTAGGCAGCCATGGGATGTTTAGCTTTATGAAGATGTCCTCATCCTCAGGCAGCAGTTCTGTAGACACACCATGAACACTTGGATTTTCTTGATTATCTGTTTCATCATGTGCATTTTCATCCATTAACAACTTATTTTCTGAATAAGAATCTTCCATTTATTCTTTCTGTTGTTCCTTCAACATTTCACCTCTTAATTCCAAAAACACAGCTGATAGTTTAGTTTCGGTGAGGCTGGACTCTTCTACTGCCTTCAATGGTTTCTTTCCTTTGCTTTTACCTTTGCTAGATTCTAGCTTTTCATCTGAAGATGAACTATCAATCATAATTACCTCTTCTATGTTTAACTTGGGGTTTAGTAGCTTTTTCATGTTCAGCCTCAATTTGTTTTTTGATCTAGTTTTGGGTCTCCAGCCTGAGGCAAACTCTCCTACCATCTTTAAACTCTTTCTTTGATGCATCATAGAAGCAAATTCTTTAACCTTGATCTTCTTTTTCTTTGGCATGATTGTCTTATCTTCTTGACTGGAGAACTCCTTGTGTGTGCCAGCTCTAGACTTAGCAGTGACAGTCACCTCATCTCCTTCCAACAAATATCCTTCATCTTAAGATAAAATGGTAATTGGGCTTCTTTGTTGGATCTTAGTATCTTCTTCCTCTACTGCAACCTTCTCTATGACAATAGTTTTTTCATCCATGAGTGTTTCTGCTGGTGCCTTACTTTGCACAGGCTGGGTTTCCTTTTTAATAAACAACAAACTTTTGCTTTTACTATCAAATGAAGGCTGCTGAGATTTAGAATATCCCTTTGAAGGTTCTGCCACTTCCTCAAGTTTGACATATTTTTTTATCTTCAGCCTTGACTTTTTGTCCTAATTTTCTAATTAGGGCTTGTCCCTTATCAACATGCTTTTTGGTAGGCTGACCTTCCTGGTTAATTTGGAACCCAGACCAAAAGAGAAAGTAGTCCCAAGTATTTCCTTCTCTTTGCAGAACAGTGCTGATAATAAGCTTGATCAATCCATGATGGAAGATGGACTGTGCAGTGTGGTCATGATGCTCCTTGATCCTGCTTGACATTTTCTGTAAAATATTTAACAGGAAGAAAGGGAGACTCGTCCTTGATTCACCAGCAAGGTGCTGTAGGAACCTGAAATGATACTTGAAGACAAAAGCATACCTCCCTTCAGACGTAATGTAGCTTTGTAGGACTTTGATGGGCTCTACCCATTTAGCTCTGAAATTCTGGATGAGCACTCCCTTGCTCCAGTCTGGAACAATGCCAGGAAAAAGATACCTTTGGGCATTGGAGGTAAATGGTACCTTTTTGAACCAAAGCTCTCCTTCATTCATGACCCCTATTGCTTCAGCCACCAACTCCACAGTCAGTTTGAACTTCAGAGTATCAAATGATACCATATCTTGGTTATAACATTGAGAACATTTATGAGAGACTTCGGTGTTATATCCGTCAATCTTCTTAAATAAGTACAACCACCCAGCATTCTCAAAGAGCTCTGCACAACCTGGAAACTTGTCAATCTAATTCAACTTAGTAGGCTCAGCCCTGTTGGTCTTCCCACTTTTCTTCATCTGCTTTCCAATGGCTGAATGATGTTTCTGTGTGATTTTAAAACCTTGTTAATGACCTAACAACCCTTTTTCCTTCAAGTTTTCAGAGTTTTGACAGTCAGTTTTCTTTTGATTCTCCTTTGTTGTTTTCTCTCAATTTTTAACAGTCTGTTCTATTGTCAATGTAGGAAATGTTTTGCACCAGGCTTGGGTAACTTAGGCCAAACAGAGTACCAGAAATCTTTAACAAAGATGCTGCTGAACTTAACTGACATCCAAAATGTTCATTTCGACCTTTTATACTGATCTTTCATCATTTGGAGTTTGTTAAAAACATGAATTTGTGTTTTCTTTAATCAATTTAACATAACAAGCCTTAATGGAAAAACCCCCAATTTAGCAGCCACGACCAATTTTACGTGGAATACCTCACTCCCAGCTTGCTGCAGGTGTTTAGAATTGATCCTTGGACTATCTGAATGTCAAATTTAACTGTCCAGGTGTCTTCAAGTCTTCAGCTTGCTTCCAATTGTCGCGCTGAGAAAACCCTAAATTTGCTCTTCAACTGCAAATTCTGAATTCTAAGCAATTTGTCTTCAATCTACTTCTCCACCAGCTTCGTATGCCTATGTGGAGGAACTCTTTCCCATCAATATCGGCTCGTTCCTCTATCTATCATGATTTGCCCAGCCCTAACTGCTAACTGCCACGATCTCCTTCACGTCATAGACCACACCTGTTTGCATGATTATTTCTGATGAAACACGTATCAAAACTGTCTACACATGTGATTAGTCATCCAGGAGCAAAATCATGGGAGAATTTGGTGTAAAAACCGACAAATTTAGCGCCCGCGATATTCTTGTAGCACCGCAGTGTAAAATTTTAGTCGTTGCGCTACAAGAATGTTTTAAAATCAAATTTGGTGCATTTTAGCCATTAATTCCATTTTAAATAAGGTTATATGGTAAACCTTGATCTTAGTGTTTATTTGTGAAATCTTTAATCAATATATATCCTATAGAACCCTTCAGAACCTAAGAAAACAAAAAATAATAGAAACCTAATGGAAAAAAATCAAAATTTCACTTTAAACCAAAATTTCATAAAAGTAAGTTAATGAGCAAGCTTGAAACAAAAATCACAAGCAAAATATAAAACTGAAGAAAACAAGTTCATGACTTAACATCTGGCTCCAGCTATGGGATGAAGTCCTCCCTGTGAGGCTTCAAGAACCTGTAGATCAGTGCCTTCTTTTCTGCTACCTACTAATTTGCAAAATTTTCATTGGGTTATGGAGTCCTTATTATGCTTTATTCACATCGGTATATACAATGAAAAGTAAAAATCTCCTTAAAGACTGTAGAAATGCTTGAGGAATCGTCCATTGACTGGACTTGACAATTCCTCACCTTCCAAAGACTGCAGGACAAAAGTGTTATTTTCCAGAATCTTAGACACTAGGAAAGGGCCAAACCAGAGGTTGTCAAATTTACCGTGCTTCCCTTTTTGCTTCTTCCTGGCATCCCACCTCAAAACCATATCACCAACTGAGAAAGTGTTTTCTTTGATGTTCCTGTCAAATCTGCTTTTAATCTTCAATCTGTATAACTGTTCCCTTTCTTCCACTTTTTCCCTGTTCTGCTGCAATTCTATCATTTCATAAATCATTCTCTGCATATCATTTGGTTCTTCCTAACAATTCTAAAGAAAATTCATCACTGGGATTCCCAATTGAACAGGAAAAAATGTATCTGTGCCATACACTAATTGGAAAGGAGAAGTTCCAATTGCTTGTTTGACTGTTATCCTATCATCCCACAATGCATATTTCAGCATAGAATCCCATGATCTCTTATTATGCTTAAGCAACTTTTTGATACTCTGAATGATGTTTTTATTTGAGGATTCAGCTAAGCCATTACCTTGGGGATAGTAAGGAGTTGAATGCTTCAGCAAGATACCATTCTTTTCACAAAATGCTTCCATTGCCTTAGACCTGAAGGCCTTTGCATTATCTGTTACTATTTTCTAAGGACACCCAAACCTACTAAGGATATTTTCTTCAATGAATTCCATAATTACTTTGTCTGTGGCATTCCTAGTAGGGATGGCTTCCACCCATTTGGTAAAGAAGTCTGTTGCAGTTAGAATCCACCTGTGTTGTCCTGAGGAAGATGGATTTATCTCCCCTATAAAATCCAAACCCCGTTGCTGGAAAGGAGCACTTACTGCAATGGGTTTTAGGGGCAATGACAACAATTTTTGTTTTCCAGCGAACTTCTGACAAGGGATACAGGCTCTTACCTGCTGATATACATCTACAAATAAAGAGGGCCAATAGTACCCAGCTCTTACAATCTTGTATGCTGTTGTCTTCCAGCACTTGTGACCTCCACAAGCACCCTCATGAGATTCAAAAATCACTCCTTCAATTTCAGATTTATCCAAGCATCTGAGTAGAATACCACCTGGGTCCTTCCAGAATAACTACTCTTCTACTAGACAATACTTAGTAGCTTTAAGCTTTAAATATCTAGCATCTTTTCTATCTAAATGCTCAGGACATTGCAAAAACAACAGAAAATACACAATGTATGCATACCATGTTGATGCTGAATAATAGTCCATGATCTTCTCTTTTTCCAAGATTGCTTGATCTTCTTCCTGAGCTAATTCTTCAGCCATCACATGCAATCCCAGAGCTTGACAATTTGATTCAGCCAACAGCTTGGCTAAACCTTGTCCCTTGACTAGTTTGGTAGGTTTGATATCTACATCATACTCCATGATTTTAGCAATCCACCTGCCTCTTTTCCCTTCACTATCAGGCTGTGTTAAAATGTCTTTTACAGCAGCATTAGGCACAAATGAAATAACTTTAGAATGCAGAACATAGATTCTGAAAAACTTTAAAGCTTTTACCAGAGCATAGGCCTGTTTTTCTAA
>LPNX011046378.1:19873-30578 GCA_001517045.1 Pseudotsuga menziesii
AATCCCTAAGAGTTTTGTTGAAGAATGCAATAGGTTGCTCTAGTCCTTCCTTATTCTTCTGCAACAGAACAGTTGCTATTGTATCCTCTGATGCAAATGAGAATGTAAGAAATTCTCTGGTAAAATCTGGGCTTACTAATACAGGAGCTTCAGTAAGAGCCATTTTGATCTTCTCAAATGCATTATTTGCTTCAATGGTCCACCTGACTTCTTGATCCTTCTTCAGCATGACTGTAATATGTTTGATAGTCTCAGCAAAGTTTGGTATAAACCAACGCAGAAAGTTGATTTTACCAATGAAGGATTGGACATCCTTTTTACTCCTCGGTAAACTTATTTTCAATATAGCTTTTACCCTTTCAGAATCAATCCTTATACCATCAGCGGACACTAAATGACCAAGCAATTTACCTTCCTGTACAGCAAAGTGTGACTTCTTTGGATTCAAGGACAAGCCAAATTTTCTACATTTCAAGAAAGTCTGCTTCAAATGCTTCAAATGTTCATCATCTGATTATGAGAAAACAGTAATATAATCTAAGTAGATTACCACAAACTTGTCCTTTTCTCCGACAAAATCAATATCCATAGCCCTCTTAAAAGTGGCTCCAGCATTCATTAGAACAAAAGGCATCTTATCATACATGAAATTTCCCCAAGGAGTAGTTAAAGATGTCTTCTCCTTATCATCAGGATGCATAGAAATCTGATTGTACCTTGAGAAACCATCAACCATAGAGATCCTCTGTGCCCCAACTACTTTCTGCAATATTTGCTCAATTTTAGGAAGAGGATAATTATCCTTTAGTGAAGATCTGTTCAGATTTCTAAAGTCAACACACAACCTGATTTCTCCATTATTTTTCCTAACAGGAACTAGATTAGCCATCCATGAAGAGTACCTGAGGGGCACTATGATCTTGGCATCCAACAACTTCTTCACTTCTTTTTCAATAACAGGAAACAAGGCTGGATTAATCCTCCTTAATTTTTGACGAAAAGGTTTGACATTCGGTTTTAAAGGGACTTTATGCTGTATAATTGCAGTGTCATAAGTTCTCAATTCCTCATAATACCATGCAATAACATCCACATGTTCTTTTAACAATTTAATGTACCTGCTTCTTTGTTCAGCTGTAAGTGCTTTAGAAATTTTTACCATTCTAGGCTGTTCTGCAGAGTCAATGTTACAATCCACCACATTCTCTTCTGAGGACTGTACTACAGGTTTCAAGAGTTATCATCTTTTGAAAAGATCCTTTCCAAAGGTACCAACCCCTTTGGAATGAAGTTACTTTTTAATTCAATGATTTTATGTCCATCTATTTCATTTTCAACAATCTCTTCCACCTGTCCATCCTCTTCATCTTCCTCTTGATCAATCATGGAATTTGAAAAATCATGGGTAAGCTCTAGAAACCTCTTAATCTCAATGTCATCTTCGAACACTCTCCATTGCTTTACATTATCAGGTACAGATGGTCTATACCTAACTTGAATGGGATATCTCAACTGAGTGGTCTTGGGGATTCTAAAGTGTGTAGTAGCCAAGGCCAATGAATCTGCAGTCTGATTTGATCTCTTGGAATATAGGTAATGTTAAAAGCTACAAAATAATTTTCAATCATGTCCCATACCTCATTTCGATAGACTTTCAATAAACCCTTCTTCACTTGATAGTTGTTCTTCACCTATTGAACAACTAATTCGGAGTCGCCAAATGCAGAAATCTGCTGAATGCCCAAATCTTTAGCAGCTTTCAATCCTAACAGCAAAGCTTCATATTCAATAGTATTTTTTGTAGTAATAAACTCTAATTTATACATCAGCTTTATTGTCTCACCTCTAGGGGATATAAGAAGAACCCCTGCTCCAACACCTTCTTTGAAAGAGGATCCATCAAAGTATAATTGCCACAACTCATCCTCCCATTCCTTGTTGCATTTTACTGGCTGTTGCTTTTCAACCTGTAACAAACCAGTAGCATTGTCATCCTCACTGAAATGTAACGTGCAAGTACCCAGGTCTCTATCAATAGCATACAGTGGATGGTTAGTAGGGTTCTTGTCATCTGTTACAATATAGGCAAATTGAAGCTCTCTGTACAGCCTTCTATTTTCTCCTCCAAACACAGGAATAGTAGCATATGATAAATCCATTTGTAAGGTCCCACCAACTTTCTTTGCCCAAGACCTAGAGAGAAGTAACCCAAATTTAGGTGTAATATCAGCTACCACTACATCCATGATCACACTTTTCATGGGTAACTGAGCCAAACTGACAACCATGTCCTCTATTACCCCTAAACACTTCACTGCTCGGGAATCAAATGCATACAGATCATGATAAGGTTTAGTGATACTCAGACCTAAAGCCTCCATAACAGCCTTTGGCATTAAATTGTGTGAGGCTCCCGAATCTAACAAGCAATTATGTATCATTTGTTCATGGACTATCGGAGTAATGTAGAATGGAGGTGAAGCACTTGCTTCATTTTCGGTCTTTTCAGCCAGGGCTGATCCAATGAAAATCCTAGGGTTTTCTTCTTGCAAATTCACTGTATCAGAAATAGGCCAATTGCTTGCTGAATTCATCATCTTAAGAACTGTTTATTTATATGAAGGGTTTCTCATTAGTTCAGTTAAAGGTACAGGAATCTTTAACTTGCCTAATTCATTTTCCAGGCTGAAATTCTGAACAGTTTTATTTACCTCTTCAACCTCCATGTTCTTCTTTTGTTTTTCTGAAACTTGTCTTTTTTCTGTCACAGGATCAGATGACTGCTTAGTAGGGACAACTACCTTCTTTTTTGGGCTTTGTACTACCTATTTTGGACCTGACCTTAGATTCACAGTCTTCTTGAGTTCATTTTGACAGACATCAGCAGTTACAACAGTGTTTTTCAGACCTAAATCATCCTCTGTTTCGAACATATCAACATCATAGCATTCTGCATTTAGAAACTCTTCTTCACTGAAAAAACCCCTAGACAATCTTTCTCCAAAATGGTTCATATCTTGGTTAGTATCTTCAAATATTACTTCATCATCAACCTCCTCTTTCATCAGCAACATTGTTCTGAAGAGGTGGTGGCACTCTTTGGTCCTCATTTTCTCTCCTTTCCCGCTGGATATCATTATTCCTTCGTTCTCTAGGTATGAAACAGGGAGCAAATTGTCTTCTGAACTGGTTCTGATTGTTAGGATTTCGTTCACCTTCTGGAACAGGCTTGTTGGATTTTTTCTCAAGCTCTAATTTGTTTAATTTTGCAGTCAAAATTTTCACCAACTTAGCCATTTCATCAATTTTCCCTTTAGCAGAATGAAAAGCATAACTTCCTGGAGCTGCTTCCATCTTTCCTTTTCTGTCATAAAGCTGCTGAGCTGTTTCCTTCTTCAATATATTGGAAGCCAATATGTTAGATTCTACCTCCAATGCTGCATCCTGCATATTCAGTAAAGAAATAGGTCTCCTTTCTCTTAGTAGTAAGGAAAATTCATGATCGAAAGCATTTGCATATGTAAGTTTTGCAGATGTTTCTGCAGGAATTCTACTGTACATCTTGTTAAACCTCTTTGAAAAGTCTGCAATAGTTTCATCCTTTTTCCTCCTAAGAGCTCCAAACTCAGTTATGGTCTTTGGTGTCACCCCATTGTCTCATGAAGAGATCATGAAGTTCTTCAATGATAGTGATTAAGTTAGCAACAACTCCCTGAACCATTTCCTAACATCTCCATCAAGACTCTACATGAACATCCTCATCCATACACCCTTGGCTTCAATGTTTTGGTTATCAGCATAACTAAGAAAAGCTTCCCAGTGTTCTTCAGCTATAGTTTCCCCATGTCCATTAAACCTAGGCAAATATTTCCGATAGTCACCTCCAAGCAGTGCATTTAAAGGATGAGGCAAAACCAATGGTGCATATCTGGCTGCAACCATTCAGTCCATCATGTCTATAGGCTGATTTTGGGCTGCCATTTTGGGACTGACTAACTTTGGTGATGAATTGGTTTGACTGGAACTTGGCTGAAAGGGGTTTTTACCTAATTTCAACTAAAAAAGAGGTATCTTACCCGGAGGAGCTGTTTTAGCTTTTCTGAAAGATTGTGGATTAGTAAAAACTTGGAAACTACTGTCAGGGAATATAGGATTTAACCAAGGTGAAGTTTCTTCTTCTTTTCTCAACACAACTGAATGTGATGAACCACCCAACTGGTCAGGGTCACATAGGGATGGTAATGACTGAGACCTTCTAATATTCCTTGCTGTCTTCAATATCTGTTCAGGATCTGTAACACCCAACTGCAATGGTGAAGTAGGTCTGTTTCTAGTTCCAACTCCCCTAGTAGCCACTGTGACAAACTGGTGAAAAGTAGCCTTAAAGATGTGATGGTTTAAGTTCACCTCTTAAAACTAGTAAAATGATAAGTATCCCAGGGAAAAATATGTTTTCAACTTTTTTCCCTGGCAACGGTGCCAAAGATGTTTGTGCCAGAAATTGTTTCCAGACTACAAAGAAACAAGCCAACAAAATCTCAAATATTCAATCAAGCAAAACTAGGTTTTTAGGGTTTCTGATAGGTTTTTCTGGTTGTGAAGTTTGGTGACAACAAGGGAATACATTCATAAGCCAAATAGGAACTAAATCATAAGTAAAGAATAACAGAGATGCATAATATAATAACCATGTACCAACAAAACATAACTTTGAAGTTCATCCACAACTGACAAGCATTAAAAGCATAAAGACTATAAACCAGCAATGAATTTATCAATTATGTAGCTAAAAAAGCTAGAAATGAAGCCAAAACACAGACTGAAGGGTAATATGGATCATATATTTCATAATTATGTTCATCAAATACACATGAGAGTTAAGTACTTCGATCATAAACAAGTTAAAGACCTCCTTAAGCCAGCCAAAAATCGAACCCCTTGTTCTCTTTCTGATCTTCCTAAATACTGTTTTTCAAAATTCAGTTAGGGTCTAAACCCTAACTGTTTTTAGCCTACTCATCGATAGGATAATGCCAAAATTATAATTACAAAATAAAGTATTTCTCAAAAACATAACAAGTAACTGCTTAACTAACAATACTCAAAGGTCTTTAGCAGCTTCTGCCAATAAAGCTATCCCATCTAAGGCTTGGGCCTTTTTCCTAGCTTTTTGCTGCTTAGCTTCCATATCTATCATCCTTCTTGTAAGCTCCTTATTCTACTATTGTAGGCTTTTGATAGTCAGTTTCAATTTTGCACACTGTAAATCTGTGCTTCTTTTCCTTTTGAGGGCCTCCTTAGAGACTGCAGTAAGCTCTTGGTAATGATCATTTACTTCTTCTAAGTCCTCCCTGAGTCTTCTATTAGCTAGGATTAAATCATCATTTGTTTCTTGCATGTAATCCATTTGATGCTTATACTGTTTGATGGTTCTTTGCAAATTCTCCTTTTTTGAGTCAAAAGCCTTGCCTCCTGTTGTATTCTGTAGCTCACGAGGCAGCCATGGGATGTTTAGCTTTATGAAGATGTCCTCATCCTGAGGCAGCAGTTCTGTAGACACACCATGAACACTTGGATTTTCTTGATTGTCTATTTCATCAGGTGCATTTTCATCCATTAACAACTTATTTTATGAATAAGAAGCTTCCATTTCTTCTTTCTGTTGTTCCTTCAACATTTCACCTCTTAATTCCAAAAACACAGCTGATAGTTTAGTTTCGGAGAGGTTGGACTCTTCTACTATCTTCAATGGTTTCTTTCCTTTGCTTTTACCTTTGCTAGATTCTAGCTTTTCATCTGAAGATGAAGTATCAATCATAGTTACCTCTTCTATGTTTAACTTAGGGTTTAGAAGCTTTTTCATGTTTAGCCTCAATTTGTTTTTTGATCTAGTTTTGGGTCTCCAGCCTGGGGCAAACTATCCTACCATCTTTAAACTCTTTCTTTGATGCATGATAGAAGCAAATTATTTAACCTTGATCTTCTTTTTCTTTGGCATGACTGTATTATCTTCTTGACTGGAGAACTCCCTGTGTGTGACAACCTTAGACTTAGCAATGACAGTCACCTCATCTCCTTCCAACAAATATCCTTCATCTTCAGATAAAATGGTAATTGGGCTTCTTTGTTGGACCTTAGTATCTTCTTCCTCTACTGCAACCTTCTCTATGACAACAATTTTTTCATCCATGAGTGTTTCTGCTGGTGCCTTATTTTGCACAGGCTGGGTTTCCTTTTTAATAAAAAACAACTTTTGCTTTTACTATCAAATGAAGGCTGCTGAGATTCAGAACATCCCTTTGAAGGTTCTGCCACTTCCTCAAGTTTGACATATTTTTTATCTTCAACCTTGAATTTTTGTCCTAATTTTCTAATTAGGGCTTGTCCCTTATCAACATGCTTTTTGGTAGGCTGACCTTCCTGGTTAATTTGGAACCCAGACCAAAAGAGAAAGTAGTTCCAAGTCTTTCCTTCTCGTTGCAGAACAGTGCTGATAATAAGCTTGATCAATCCATGAGGGAAGATGGACTGTGCAGTGTGGTCATGCTGCTCCTTGATCCTGCTTGACATTTTCTGCAAACTCTTTAACAGGAAGAAAGGGAGACTCATCCTTGATTCACCAGCAAGGTGCTGTAGGAACCTGAAATGATACTTGAAGACAAAAGCATGCCTCCCTTTAGAGGTAATGTAGCTTTGTAGGACTTTGATGGGCTCTACCCATTTAGCTCTGAAATTCTGGATGAGCACTCCCTTGCTCCAGTCTGGAACAATGCCAGGAAAAAGATACCTTTGGGCATTGAAGGTAAATGGTACCTTTTTGAACCAAATCTCTCCTTCATTCCTGACCCCTATTGCTTCATTCACCAACTCCATAGTCAATTTGAACTTCAGAGTATCAAATGATACCATATCTTGGTTATAACATTGAGCAAATTTATGAGAGACTTCGGTGTTATATCCATCAATCTTCTTAAAGAAGTCCAACCACCCAGCATTCTCAAAGAGCTCTGCATAACCTGGAAACTTGTTAATCCAATTCAGCTCAGTAGGCTCAGCCCTGTTGGTGTTCCCAATTTTCTTCGTCTGCTTTCCAATGGCTTTGTGATGTTTCTGTGTGATTTTAAAACCATGTTAATGACCTAACAGCCCTTTTTCCTTCAAGTTTTTAGAGTTTTGACAGTCACTTTTCTTTTGATTCTCCTTGGCTGTTTTCTCTCAATTTTTAACAGTCTATTCTATTGTCAATGTAAGAAATGTTTTACACTAGGATTGGGTAATTTAGGCCAAACAGAGTACCAGAAATCTTTAACAAAGATGCTGCTGAACTTAACTGACATCCAAAATGTTCATTTCGACCTTTTAGACTGATCTTTCATCATTTGGAGTTTGTTAAAAACATGAATTTGTGTTTTCTTTAATCAATTTAACATAACAAGCCTTAATGGAAAAAACCCCAATTTAGCAGCCACGACTAAATTTACGTGGAATACCTCACTCCCAGCTTGCTGTAGGTGTTTAGAATTGATCCTTGGACTATCTGAATGTCGAATTTAACCGTCCAGGTGTCTTCAAGTCTTCAGCTTGCTTCCAACTGTCGCGCTGAGAAAACCCTAAATTCGCTCTTCAACTACAAATTCTGAATTCTAAGCAATTTGTCTTCAATCCACTTCTCCACCAGCTTTGTAATGCCTATGTGGAGGAACTCTTTCCCATCAATCTCGGCTCGTTCCTCTATCTGTCATGATTCGTCCAGCCCTAACTGCTAACTGCCACGATCTCCTTCACGTCATAGACCACACCTGTTTGCATGATTATTTCTGATGAAACACGTATCAAACCTGTCTACACATGTGATTAGTCATCTAGGAGCGAAATCATGGGAGAATTTGGCATAAAAATCGACAAATTTAGCGCCCACGATATTCTTGTAGCGTCGCAGTGTAAAATTTTAGTCGTTGCACTACAAGAATGTTTTAAAATCAAATTTGGTGCTTTTTTAGCCATTAATTCCATTTTAAATAAGGTTTATATGGTAAACCTTGATCTTAGTGTTTATTTGTGAAATCTTTAATCAATATATATCCTATAGAACCCTTCAGAACCTAAGAAAACAAAAAATAATAGAAACCTAAAGGCAAAAATCAAAATTTCACTTTAAACCAAAATTTCATAAAAGTAAGTTAATGAGCAAGCTTAAAACAAAAATCACAAGCAAAATATAAAACTGAAGAAAACAAGTTCATGACTTAACAAATCTCATAATGAAACAAAAATATGGTAAACAACATTTACATCGTTAACATGACCACAGAGCAACGTCGCAATTCAACTTAACAGTCACTCACTATCGTAATCCAACCTATCACTTCATAAATTAAATAAATATTGTATTGATTACATTACATTGAATGTATTATTGCGACCAAACACATTAATGAACATAAAAATAATACAACATATTCATGGAGAAATGCCTTAATACACAATAACCCTCCACGAACATCATCATCCAACATTTCACAAAAACATTTCAATCGAACATAGGATATTGATTGTTACACTATTACAATCTAATAAAATATTTTGAGAACATCGCACATACCTATTAATGTGGTATCATAAAAATAATCAAGCCAACAAATTCTTAATTAATATGTTCATCTTCGATTCATGGTAATTCCATCTTAGAAGGGGGCTTCAACACTCTTTTTTTTCTAGATACCTGATAGGAACATAAACATTAAACATTGTTACATGATTTTTAGATTGGAGATGGGTTAGGGAGACCAGTGGTAATGTTGAGAAGGATTTGAGAGGTTTATTCAAAGATTTGTTTTGTCCTAGATGGTAGCAAGGCATCCCAATGCTCCCCTAGAGTTGATAATTATTCGTGTGCTTCCTTTAAAAAAAATCAGCTTGTTGAGGATTTCCTTATCCTCAAGCTTGGTCTCCTAAATCAGTAAAAGTTTAGGCTTTTCTATACTAATTATGTCTCTTGGGGATTCTTGTTTTTTTTACTACCCTTACTATTACAAGTTTTTTATTTTTTTATTTATTTATCTCTTTGGATGAAGTGGGACCCCCTTTTGGATCAGGGGTCGTAATATTTCTATTTGCATCATCCCATGCCCTGTCTTGATTACCAAATTTTTTACCATTTGCTGAGTGCCAAGCATTTTATTTCTTTCCACCCCTTATTCTCTTAATTACATTTTCAATATCCCTCTCAAATTCATATTTTTTGAACTGATTTCTTCCTCCTCTTGACCTTGTGCTTCTAGATATAGATGAGAAGGTTTTGATTGGTGGAAGTGGATCTTTTTAGTCCCTTTAGGAGCCAAGGGTTCCATATTCTCAGCCATGTTTTGTTCTTTCTATTGGAATTCTGTAGTTTTATCTTCCTATGTTTGTTCAAGGGTATCCTCGTCTTTATTTTCCTCCATACGAGAGATCATTGTGAACTTGTTATAAGAATAGATCAGTGTGGGGTCGACCTTCTTATTTGAATTATAGGGTTCTTTCAAGTTATTTGTACTTGACTATATACTAGTATTTCTTGGCTCGAGCTTGGTTCCTCCTCCTTTTTTCATGCTAATACAATCCTTGTGTGGATCTCGTTCCCTAGATTTGATCTATTTTTTATTATAGTCTTTCCCAAAGTGGCCATATTTATGGAAGATCCAGCACTTCAAGAGAAGATACTCGTAGTCTATTTCTTGGATATACATCCAATTATTCACTTTAGGTTGGATGGGTTTCAAAAGGCCCACTTACAAATCCATTTCTACACAAATCTAAGCTCAAAAGTATGGATTTTTTTGTCATTCCCTATTGATGTATCTCTCATCTCAATATCAATCGTCTTCATTTATTCATAACTCCAACAATAGATATGGATATTTGGTCAATGTACCCACACTGGAACTTCCTTTGGGATGTTTCCAACAGGGTTAAAATACAAGGTCCATTTGTTTAGATAGACCCCCCTTGGCCCCATAAAATATTGTTTGTTACTAAATATTAGGTCTCGATCTTCCTTAACTTCCAAAAGAAAAACAAAATTTCCTTTTCCAAGGAAAAACTACCAACCACACCTTTAATGAGGGGCTTCTAATTATTTTGCACCTAGATGTCCATTGAGTAGGGGATGGGAAAATCCTAGTAAACCATCATACCAAACCCTTCTCTACAAGCAACAGTGCAACTTTTATGGGACCCGTTGGCAGAAGAACTACCTTAGAGATGGAGTCAATATTTTTGACAAAGAACGTCTAAGTTGCACATATAGATATTTTCCCTTGCACCACAATTAGCCCGTGAAATACCTTCTCTTCTAACTAGGGGGGAGGTTTCTGGAACTCATGGAGACCAACTTAGAATATGAAAAACCCTAGTCAATATCAGATCTCCTATCTCTATTTATACATAGATTTACTAGTTCAACAGTTGAATCCACTACCATGTGATTTTCATATGTCCATTTAGTGAAATATAACCACTATCATAGTTCCTCCATCATCTCACACATCACCTAAAATATAAAGAAGAACCCCAAAAACACTCTTCCTTATGTGAGGCCTTATAAATCCAAAGTTATAGATGAATCTAGAGATAAATTTGAATCTCCAAGGAAAATAAACTACCTATGAAGAGTGAGAGAGCTACATAAAAGGGAGATTGAGAAACCAATGCTATTTTAGATTTA
>LPNX011046378.1:54304-79070 GCA_001517045.1 Pseudotsuga menziesii
AATGATGGTGAAATGCCATGATTAAAAATGTTTAGTATATTGTTATCAAGTAGATTTATTTAGAAACTAAGTGGTTCCAGATCCGCTTCTATTGGAGTTTGTTAAAACCATTAATTCACTATAAATGTAATTTGATTTGCAATTAATAGACAAGTGTGTTGTGAATTCCCTTCTGTACTGTACAAGCACTGTGGACTAATATTTCTAGTTAGTGCGAAAGGGTTCTAGTATAAGAAGAGAAGAAAGTATGGACTCGGCCAAGAGTGAAAGAATTTGGGAAGGGAACTTGTTTCAAGGATATCTTCTCTCACATTTATGTAAGTGTCTGTTTTATCATTGGAGCAAAATTATGACTTTTTTTTGTCTCTGGAAGGAAGAAACTAGCTCTCAGTGCTCACTTGAATGGATGAAACAATATCATAACTAGATGTTGAAAATGATTATTGACCCACAGTTGAGAGGGATTGGAATCCTTTGAATCAACTACCAAAAAGCTACCAAATGGATTGATTTTAATAAGGTCATTGTTTATACCAACCATTCATTCGACGCCAATTCACAAAACCACTTGACCAGGTGACTAGTGAATAGTGAATATGTAGTTGTGGAATCAGTCGAAGTAGTGTTGCATTGCAATCAGATTCTAGATAAGTGGTAAGCGTTCCATTACACCCCTTCAATTGACATTGTTTCATCTGAAATTTTTGTCATGGTATTCAATTCGAGAACATTTAACTGGAATCTAGAGATCGTGTGTTTCTTCTACTAGAATTTAATGTTTCATAAGCTAATTATGCTTGTGGTTCACTTCTACTCCAATCTTGATTTATATTTATAGCATAAACCAACTCTATCAGGATCTATAGTATGCACTACCTACAATGAAGCCTCTGATTTCTTGTATACTCGGGTCTCAATTACTTTGTGCCGAGTCTAATTGCTTATCGTGTGACTATATAAGAAATATGGTAATATAATGTTGCAATGAAACAACGAAAACAACAAAGAAATGCATCATTCTCAGTGTTATGTGGTTGTAGATCCTCTCAGTGTTATGATAATTCCAAGCAATGCTCTCAAGATAGGTTTGATAGCATGAAAAAGAGGTGCCGACAAAGCGGTGAAGAGATTATGGTAGTTAGTATCAAGGCAGTGGAAGTGAGTGGCATCCAGAGGCAGAAAACTCAGATTATCACAAGAAGTGGTAGGTGCATTCCATGCACATGCATAGAACTTAGGCTATCAAACACATTGAACATTAAATTAACTGTGGAAATCACATGCATTGAATGTCAAAAGTGTGATGTGTAGAACTCATGCTAACTAGGTTGATAGGATTAGTCCATAAAAACATGACCAAACAATTTCAAAGTATTATAATGTTGAAAGAAAACAAAAAAAACCTACCAAAGGTATTCAAAGTATTATAGTGTTGAAACAAAACAAAAAAACATACCCTATACCTTGACATGAGGCTAAATGCCCAATAAAGTTTTAATTATTTTTCATTTAATTAAACAAAAAAAATTATGTGTATTTTTACTCAAAATAAAATGTCTTTTCCAACCCCATCCCAACCCCATCCCAAAACATATGAGAAATAAATGCTTCGAGTTACATAATATTTTACTAAAAAATGGCAAGACAAATACTAGCTAGAGTCTTGCGAACTTGATGGCAGAGACATAATATTATTTACATGCTATCATAAAACATGCGTAGGCCCTTGTCATGTACTGAATTTATGAACAAGGTATAAATTACCTTTGGTAATGTGCACCTCATAGAGACAATAATAATATTTGTTCCAGCATGAAACTTGCATAGGCACATACCATGTACTGAATTTATGAACATAGTATAAATTAACTTAAGTAGTGGCACATACCTTTGAGAAAGAGATGGAGTAACGTACTTCAATGGTAGATTTATCAACTTTAGGTCTACAAGTAATACACAACATAGTTTTTTAACCAAGTTTAAACGTGGATTTAGTGTTGGTCGGGTATTACTTTTGTAATAAATGAGATATAAAACATTACGTATTTTTTTCACCACGCCTCCTTCTAACACATACTTTTTGGATAAGGATTATCTAAGATTAAGTTCGGGGAGTCAAGATGCCAAACAAGAAAAGAGATAAGGATTATCTTGGGTTAGCATCATCCATTTCATTTAAATTTAAACATAAGACCAAATTTAAAACCAAGCCAAAGAAACATGGGAAGGAAAAAAAAAATGGTGAAACAGCTCTCGTAAACTTGGAGCTCATTGTAATAGTGTGGTTGTCATACATATGTCAAAATGAAAATTTATTTTTGTTGGACCATCATTTTCAATTTACAAGTAACTTAAAGAATGAAGGATTAATTTAGAAGTTAAAGGTATAATAATGGATGACAATTTGGGTTCCATATATGTTCAAGTTTTAGAATATCACTTTTAAGAGTTTTAGAATATCGCTTTTAAGAGTGGGATGAAAGTCAAAGTGGAATTGAACATGAGTTTATAGAATTATATGGAGATGATTTTGGATATGATAAAATCATAACACGAAATCGACTACCAATTAGAATTGGGGAACCAAAATGGTAGGGTTTAGGGAGGATAATCCCTATGTCTTAGGTAGGAAGGATCCTTGAAATCTTTATCCTCCCCACATTAAATTATAACCAATATGGAGGAAGAAAGTAGTTAATTTAGCCAGTTTGTTTAAAGAGTCCATATCACATAAATAGGGGCTTTGGAATCTAAAGAAAGAAATTAAGTATTAGAAACTTATCCAACTGATCGTAACGAAAGTTGCGCAACTAGAATCCATTCCTTCTTAGGGAGGTAGGGTGATATAGTCCTTTGGATAACTCACTAAATGTTACAAAAATTGATTCAAAACATAACATGTCAATGCACGATTGTCAAACTAACTTACAAATATTAAAAAGAATATATGGAACATCACACATGGTAGTCCTGAGATAAATATGAAAGTTTTAAAAAAGAGTTTGAAGTTTTGAATACTCAACTATGTAAACACACCACCACTATAGAATCCTTATAGAAAACCTTATTGAAAAAATAAAAAATGAACATGCAAAAGAACACACCTTAATTCTTGAGCAATTGGAATGCATCATTTTCCACATGACTACAAGAGCTTAAAACTTACAAACATATATTGATACAAAAAGGATTAGGTGTGTAGAAAATATGATTTTCCCAACCTCCTTATGTCCTTAATGAGTTCAAGACCATAATACCAAATATTTATCCTATATTATTAATGTATATGTATACAATTAAATGATTGTAAGCATGGCATATGTGATTTATAATTATACCATGCAACAGAATTTGAGCCCCAAATCCGATGGCTGCCATGTCTGAAATTCGACAATAACCTGCCGGGTATTCGACAACCTTAATATTTTTTGTCGTCAGTGGCATAACGTCGAATATTCGACGACAAGCCAAGGTCGTCGAATTTCCTACGACAAGGCCATCGAATTTCCTATGGCCAGGCCATCGAATTTCCTACGATAGGCCATTGAATTTCCTACGACAAGGCCGTCGAATTTTCGACAACAAGGCTGTTGAATTTCCTACGACAAGGTTGTCAGATGAGGGCCCTAGGATGTCGAAAATGCGATGACAATCTATCATCAGAGCCACAACAGTGTCTTCGGATTGGCATGAAATTTGACAACATATACTAGGCATTGAACGTTGGATAACTGACGGTAATAAAAAAAAAATTGTATATTAATAAAAATTGCTCAGTTTGTATGGTTTTCATAATTGCAAATTCATTGATTCCCATATCTGCACATCTGCACATCACCTTAAATAGGACCAATTCTGAGGCTGATAAAGATGACTGGAGGCTTAAACAAACATACTTGATGAAAGTGAATATACTATGCATGTAGTCCACTAATAAAAACCATAATGCAACCCACTTCCCGACAAGCTCGCCACTATCAAATCTCTATAACAATTTATTCTATGAATCTTTGCCAAATAGTTTGTATGCACCATTAATATAGACATGTTGTATTGCGGAAATGTCACGCAACTTATATACTTTTCACCAAAATTCTATTGATATGGTGTCAATGTATGGTGGTTGTCTCCATAGGATAGGGGAAATAATCCTCAAGCCAAAATTCAAATATTTTTAGGAAGCAATCGACTCAAATCATGAAATGTAACAAGGAAGAAAATATGTTGTACTGTGAATTGCATAATTAAGATATAATTTGGTCAAGGACATCGTGTCAGTCTATAAAGTGATCACAAATATGCTAAAGACCGACTATTCTCAAAGGAACGAAGACCTGCATTCATTGTCAAATTCTTGTATTTCTTCCAAATTTTCTGTTTATTACTCTCATTAATTATTAATATCATTTGATAAATTGCTTTCCACAATACAGATTTTATATCTTTCACAATTGAAATAAAGATCAAATAGGTAACTAGTTATAACTTATAATAAAATCTAGAAGGAAATTATTCCTAGCAATTTGAGGTATGGGATCTTGACAAATCCTATCCACTTGTGAGGCTTCACCCTTATTTTCAAGTGTTTAGACAGAACTAAAGTTTTATTGTTATCTCCAATTCTTCATTTTACAATGTAAAACGAGGTTCAGATTTACTGAACAATACAAAAGCTTTCAGAATACATGAATCTCTGTATTTTCTGTAGATCATACCATCGAAATGTAAGATGCACAAGGTTTCCTTGTCAATGGAAATTAAGTTGCCTAATCTCTACACCACCCTTTAATCACAATTCCAAGAGTAACCATGGCTTTGCCTTTGGATTTTGAGGGTAATGCTGATAAGTCCCACAAAGTGAGAATAAATACAAATATATTCAAGAATACTCATAGAATTTAATGAGACAAACCATATATTAAATTTTTAATTCATTCTAAATTTTTGGTAGCAACTTGATGAGCTATAAAAATATGGACTGCAAAATAGATAACCTTTTCCAGTGTTTTGGCCATGTAACTCATATAAAGAGGACTAATTAAGAATAATTAGGAAAGACAACATCTTTAGTTGATGCAAAGTGTTGGACATTGGCAATGTATACCGTTGGAACATGAATTTCATAATTTGGTTCACAAATCCAATCCTTAGAATCACATTGTGTTGGTTATAGAAGAACTTTAATACAAAAGACAAAGCAAACAAACCCATAATCATAAATAGTAACAATGTCTTACTGTCTTTCCATTAGTGAGTTGAAGTTCAGCTTTCTGGCCATTGATCTCTAGGACTTCTCCATCAATCCAGACTACTTCAGAATCTTCCACCCATACATGAGAACCAACAATAATGTTAATGGGATCCGCCTGCATTGAGCCAAAAGATGCCAATGTCAGTAATGAATGAATGACTTATTAACTCATTTAAGAGATTTCAAACATAATCTTGACTAGCAAGCATTCGCATGTCCTTGAAGGACCTTAAGTCAATGGTATGCTAAAGAAATATGGCTTAAAATAAGAAATGCAACACATGCAGACTTCAACATCATAGAGCACGATGAAACATTGTATCTACTGATCTAAAAACTGCTTGAGAAAGAAAAACATGTTGATTCCTACTTAGAAATTTAACAATCAGAGTTTGACAAATGACTGTTTGAATGTTCCAAGCTGGTCATTTTGTACCTTCTATATACTGTCTACACTACCAAATACCTTCTGGGAAAAAAGATTTTGATTCCAAGTACAAACTAACCATCAACCAATTCCAATTCCAATTTTTTAAACTATGATATAGAATAATGTAATAAAATGATAAAGTCCTTGTTAAGCAAATGTTTGACAAAGTCCTTTGCTTTAGAAGACACAGCAGGCCAAGGAGCTTCCTCAAAACTTGGATCATCCTTCAAAACAACTTGAAAAATAGCAGACTCGGTTCAAGCCTAGAAAGGTTTGAGACCACAAATAAGGATGTATACAATGACACCGATGCTCCACACATCTCTATGCCATAAGACCTATGAAGAACTTCTGGTTTAACATAGCATGCACTACCCACAATATCATTTAATCTTTCATCTGCACATATCCCCAAAGTCAAATGCAAGTACTATTAGTTTCACAAACAGATAATTTTTTATTGTTGATAAGTACAAAATGTTCTCAAATCAGCTACCAATATGCCATGTGAAATACACCTGGCTTAACAAAGTCTGACAAGCCAAAATCTATAGCCTTCAAATCCACATGTTCATCCTTGCTAGTGAACAAGAATTTTTTTTTTCAAGCAATACATGTTTGTTTTCTAAATCAGTATGGGTACACGTGAAAATAATTTTTAAAATGAAAACTATCAAGCAGTTGAAGGTGAGCTAAGGCCACAACCTTTCCACTAGAAAAATTTGAAACTGACTAAAATATTAATATTCATCACAAAATATGAACACTACTTCACATATCATGAATCCCATTATAGTTTCATATTACAGTTTCTACAATAAGGACAGTAAAAAAAATATTAGTAAGAGGATACCTATGGCTTGAGATCTCGATGAACCACACCCTGAAGAAGACAAAAAGCTACAACATTTAAAATTTGAACGACAACATCTTTTGCATCATCTTGTGAATACTTTCCTTCATGCAAAATCAAAGCAGGAAGCAACATATTCATTCAGTTAATTAAAAAAATAAAAATGAATCATCCAAGTTTTATCTTAACCCCATATTACTTCGAGTAGTCATATAAGAGAAAACCTTCAACATTAAAAATTCAATTACAATAAACCTAATTTCTCCAAGTATATTTCAGAATGACATTTTGTCTAAATAATAAACTTAACTACCTAAATTTCTCTGCTTCAAATTTTTTTCATGCTACTCTTATAAAAAATATAATATGGTAAAGAAAAAATGAGCTTAAAAAGAGAACCACACTAAAATCAGGCTTCCAAATCCAGACTAACCAATGTCTTTAGGCACTACAATAATAATCTAACTTTAAAGTCACAGCCTAGTAAGACACCAAATTGGTGTACAAGGTCCCCTTGTTTGTGGAACAGGGGACCCTTGTGCACAACAATTTGACTGCTAAAGTCTACAGAGGAGGTGCACAAACCCTATCCCCCTCAGGATTTGAACCTGTGACCTCCAAAGAGGAAACACATGTTCTTAACTGTTAGGCCCTTGAGTGTGCAAACCATATATGACCCCCTAGGAGTTGAATTCAAGACCACCATTGGCTACTAGTACTGATTCCCATGGACATCACATGCAAAATCTTGAGTTGCCAAAGGCATATTTCTGAATGACTTCTTGTGTGAACTTATTTGCATAATTTTCTTAGCTTCAATTTTTCCAATGCAATCGACATCATAAATATACTGGAGTAAAGGAGAATCAATCTTGACAATTGCATTAATCTTGAGCTCTCCAATCCACACTTGCCAATGACAATAGGCACTTTTTTGTCTATATTAAGTTTAAACAATATGACAACATGAAAATCGAGACTTGTAATCACCGTTGGTAATCAGTGTAATCACCACCCACAAACCACAAGTATCATAGATCGTTTATCATTAGCCTTGCTGTAGTTACAGTGGCGAGCTTGCAGCTGATTTCATTAAAACCCATTAGCAGTTTATTTATAATGCTATGTTTTTTAAAGTTTATTTTAGAAATCAATCCTTTTAACTCATCTCACGCAATCTTTCATCACGACAGTGTCAAACCTTTTCTATGTAAGGTGACATCAAAATAACAATTACCAAAATTGATAAGATTGAAAACAGAAATAAAAGAGCATAAACTGTGCTCATTCATCATTTTGGAACACAACATTCACTGCATGGTTATAAAACTACTCTTAACTTAGGTAGGAGAAAACAATATTTATATACTATGGCTTAGCAAGAAAACATGTAAATAAGTGGTAACTAGACTTGGAACTTACTCCATTACTATATATACATTTAAATTACCTTCATATGATTCATTAAATTTCACCAAGTATGGTGTTCTTTCAATGGTTCAAGAAGTAAAGTAATGTTCTTTCAATGCTCTGAGAAATTTCACCAATTCACATTGCAGCTTGTTTGCATATCAACACTCTGAAAAAGTAAGAATATGCTCCATATCTCCAAGGTGAGTAAATAATATGCAAGAAGAAAACAATAAACCATCAAGTGCACTTGCATATGGAAAATAAATGAAATTGGCCATAACCTATTACTAAAAACATCAACCAAATATGACAGTGCCCAGTGGTACTCCAACATTTAACACAATCTATGCTTTGCAATTGTTTGCAGAATGCTGGATTCACAGCTATTAGGATTCCAAGATCATAATATAAATAATGAAATATGACAACAAATAGCAACAACGTGATGGGATAAAATACATTTGCAACACAGTCTCTCTGTGAAGCTCATAGCTAGCACACATCTAGAGAGATTAATTATGATTTGTCCCTGTTGGCAGCTGTCTCAGTGATTTGAAGTTTGAACAGCTCATCATTTAATAGATTTACCATAGAAATTCAAAGAGAATTGACAGGCCTTCATCTGTATTTTAATGTAAATGTCTGCTTCTGACAAATCAGATGTTTTTGGGTTTGGAAAGCAGACCAACATAGCAATCTTTTTCATAAAAAATACCGTCTTCAATTTGTTCTTGCACAAAAGCCTCTTTGTTATAATTGCTTTTAGATGGCCTAGATTTATCTTCATCCATTTTCCTTTCTTATTAATACTAAAGTATTATTCAAAGAAGCTTACTATTGTTATTAATCCATGTGAGGTCAACAATATATTAATATTCAATTGGCCAAACCAACTACAAATTTCAGAGTCTAGTAGAACCAAAAAATTAAATTTAGGTACAATAATGTATGAAATTAATAATTTACAATTGGCGATTATATTTTAATTTCTCATCCACCTGGGCTAATTTACATATAAATTTGGGTTTAGAATGGCTGAAAACGTTGGGTACTACTTCCTTAAATTTGAAAAATAAATGTACAACATCTTGGGACTAAGATCATGCTGTATGATATCTCTGTTGAAGTTGAACCATTGACAAAAGGTATAATTGGATCCAAAAATGATCCTGTACTTGGTAATGAGATGTCTTTGATATCAAAATTAAATTTAAGTCACTATATGGACAAGTGAAGAATCCTTGATTACACACTAACTTAGGTAGCATCAACTTCCCAAGCTATACATAGGCTTCACTTGCAAGCCATAAGATTCAAAACTGTTACCTCCCAAATCTGTCCTTCAAATGTTACAAAATCATTTAACAAAGTGCAACATAGGGTCATTTAGAAAGATTGCCTAATGTCACCTGAACAAAATTTCCTCTTTATTTAGGCCATTTCATTATTGTCATTAGGAGGGAAATCCTATAAAAGAAATATTTTTTGGTATTTTCATAATAAGATGATGGGAGAGTTTTTCAAGAATAGTACCTATGAAATTGGGCTATGCAATCACTTCTATAACCCTAGTTTTTTAATCAGCCATTGATTCTAAATATGATATCAAATTCAGTGCAGGATTTTAGAATGTAGCTAGTCAGCAACTCACTAAACATTAACAATCATAGTAAAAATCACCATTCAGTTATAGAAAAATAAGATGGTCTGAAAATCATGGAAGAAAACTAAACTCAAGTCAGAGAGAGCAGTGCTCCTTCAAAACGTCTCAACAGTCCTGAGCCAAACAAACATAACAAATAAACGATTACAGTTACAAACCCAGACATTTATTCAGCCATTGATTCTAAAAATCAAGAAAATATTCAGAAAACATAAAAATGCAAAATAAAAGCAGTTACTTGTACCACAGTTACAATTACCACATATTTATTCATCCATTGATTCTAAATATCAAGAAATCATACAGAAAACAACAAATGCGATAGTTTTCGATTCTGCTCAGCGTTCAAATGAGTAGTTTCAACTTTGTTGCAAGTTGGACATGGGCTGACCTATAAAAGCCAGAAATCATCTGAAATTGATACGTTTTCTACATTTTTGTGTTGCTATGCTCTCTCCTTCAACATATGTGATCAAAGGTGACCATGAAAACTCAAAGACAACACCAAATCAATTAATACATCCACGAACTAGGGCATCATAATAGAGGCAGTTAGTGTGGGTTTCTTCTTTCATTGTGCATATAACAACTATTTTGGACAATGTATATATATATATATATATATATATATATATATATATATATTATGAATTTTATGGGCATATCAAGAGCATATTCAAGGGGCAACATTTGATCATCTATTTCTGGTTCAAAGTTGAGCTTCCAAGGTGTGGTCTTATAGGGGACCTCAGGGGGATTTGCCTCGATCAAAAATAGTTTTTGTTATTTTCATTTATGCCCTCTGAAATATTTTCATCAGAGTTACAGTAAAGGCATGGGTGTTGACACAAAACCATGACATCCAAAATCAACTTATAGATTCAAAATGACGGGGTGGAGGAGATGCTGGGAAGGGAAGGCATGGGAGGCACGTTGTCAGTGGGAAGTGAAGGGAACTTGGATTGGGAATTTATTACCAGTTCAACTTCATGAGCTCCATCAATTGTGTAACTAAATCCTAAATTAAGGAGAGTTAGGGTAGGACCCTAACATCTTGCTAGTCATTTAATATCCCCAGTAATGATTATAGTGGCCTATACTTGTATATGTAAGACATCATTTAAAGGACAATTGTAGACTGACGTTCCTTGGTACAAGGAGGTTTCCTTTTTGTACAAGTTTCTGGATGATTCTAGAGAGTACTAGCCTCCCTATTGTTGGTACAGTTCCTCAAGCACCTGCATAATTTAATTTTTTGTTCTACACTGGCATAGAAAAATATGTTTTTTTTCCTTGGAAAAAAATAGTTGGATATTTCTTAAACAAAGGTGCTAGGTGTGAATGATAGCTTTCTCTATCTTTGAAATGCAACAATTGAATGGAAATTCTCAACAATATGTATGTGTATTGAATTATATGTTCTTAGCATTCTTCATTTCTCTTAAAGCATGTCTAGGAAGTGCAAATATATGACTACCTTGAACATATTAGAACATAGATTATTTATGTTGTTGAAAGCAAAATACATAATGAAAATTTTTTGATGTCACAAATATACTAATAGAGCTTGTCAAAAAAGCAATCTCTTGAAGAACCCATGGGATCATGATGACCATAACCATGAGCCACTGGCAAGTGGACGGGCCATGGTGGAGAATTAAGGGTAGTGCCCACTATTTCTTTCATTACAACCACTGCATATATGATTATGCATGAAGCCAAAAGGACTTCAAATTGTGAATCATTGATAATTTTGTCAAAATTTTGAAAAACTGTGGCCGGTTTTGGTAAATTCTATCCTTTAAAGGCACTTTGTAGATTAAGGAATTTCAATAATCTCGCATGGCTAGGGCGGTTGTGGCCTGCCTAATGCATCCCTATTTTTTATGCATTATGCAATATCTTCCAATATTATTTAAATCTATTTTCAATTAAGAAATAAGCAAGCTCTTGATGCTTGAAAAGCTTTCCTAACCGATTTCACAGGTTAAATGCTTCACCAGTTATCTATTTTATCCTTCAATATTCTTAGTGAATATTCTACAAATTAGTGAGTCATATTGACGAACACATCCAAACAAGGGATACATGTGCAGAAGGAATGAATTTAATGTTCCAATCAAACGAGAGGGACTCACCTCTAAGATACCATTATATTGCTCCAACTTCTCAATCATTGGTGGAGAGTCCGCCCCAAATATGTGGCCTGCATGGTCCTATTCCACAAAAGACACATAGTCGTTTACTATAACAATCCCTAAGAAAATAGGTCAAAAATACTAAGCAGATTTAAAACTCTTTAGAATAGCTCCTCTACAAATTTTCCATTAAACTTACCCTTAAACCCCTCTCTAAAATATTATGCCTCTGACAATCAGTTATGGTAGATAGAATGACATCACACCCACATCAATATTTCATCATCTGTGGAAAATGGTAGGTATCTTACCATAGAATGCATAAAATCTAACCTTTTATGAACAAAAATATGGAATAAAACTTGCAAACACATGTAATGGTTACTGAGAAGAGTCTGTGTGGTCACGTAGGAACCTTGAGCTTGACCAAGGCATTCACCCTTAGCCTCTAAAGGAAAAGAGAAATGTGCACCTTTTATGAGGTTAAAGGAATAATTTTTTCTATCTAAAAAATTCATAGAAAGGTACTAAAGACTATATATAATCATCTTCTATTACTTAAATCTATGAATATGTAGGCATCCTTGCATTGTTAGTAGGCTACTTGAGTGCCTTCAAACACTAGTCAAATTTTGGTATAGTCAACCTGACAAGATAAATTTATTAAAGAAAGGACCAAATCCATATACAGACTACCTCATCACAGAATATTGGGACCAACAACACTCACACCATTACACCATTATTATGCCTAAAATTTCTAATGGACATATCAAATCAGATAGAAGGCCTGAATGTCAATTCCTTTTGGAAAGAAGTATCATAGTTTCAAAAAAGTATTCAATCTGTCCCATATAAAAGCTTTCACTAAACCCCATCTTTTTTCCAGAAAATTATAGGACAATGAAACTATTCTCCAGCTCCTAGGCTATAATGTTCTCAAGGGAACTGTTTGAGGGTTATTAGAAGCCACAAAGAAGCAATAATAGAAAGTTAAACAGCCTGATTTGATGCAAGTATTACAAAGTAACTACTAAGACAAAACAAATATATGACTCTTCAAGAACCTCTAGTTATCCATACCACACCAAGAAAATATGCAATAAGAACATCCCAATCATTCCGATATAAAGCTGGAAATATGTGTTCAATGACACCATTATCGAACTGCAAGAATAATTTTGCAAATAGGATGAGATCAAGCAACTTGTAATTTTTCAAAAGACTACGAGATACTACAGAAACTAGAGCTTTAAATATACCACATTTACTCTAATTAAAACATGAAACATTCAGTAAATTGAAGAAATACTTCTAATATAACATGTCATTATAAAAATTGGATAAACAAACGAAGTGAAAACGATTACATGATTATTGTAGAGTAATTGCACACATATAGTATGAAGGTCCTTAGCATTGAATGATGGAAATGGATGAGCTTCATGAAAATGATTTGGAAATACTTGTAGCCAAGTATCATCACCCATCATGATCACACTTCTCCCATGTCTGATTAGCTACAAAATTAATGAAAAACATATGTTGTTAACCCTATCCTACGATCTAGCCTCAACAACACATGCAATTCAGCTGAATAAAAATGGAAAAAAGAACACCATTATCCACACACTTGATATATCGAATTATCTTCTGTAATTGCAGGAGCACCAAAGATATTTCCAACATCAATAAAAGTAGGAAACCCACCAGTTGTCAATCCTTGGAATAATGTCAACAGAGAGCAACATTATCTAGAATAACTAATCAAATTAAATTTTCCTAGTTATTTTTCTAGAAAAACAAATTAAAACAAATATGGCAAGTGGTGATGACAGAATATTTTGATCCAGGAGGATAATTGGTGTCCACCCACCTATTCCACTTGGCCCCCACCATTGTTCTTTCAGTTTTCCAGTTTCCTTAATTGTAGCACAATTTACTATTTTTTGCAGTTTTCGGGTCCTAAACTTTCAGAGCCGTTTTGAGGCCCTAAACGACATTTTTTCGGCATCGAATGGTTGGGAAAAATGACTGCATTTTGGTCTCAATTATTTTTATTTATGGATGTATTCCTTGAATAGATCTTTCTAACGATGTATCATGTGCGTCAAATGAAGGTACTATGCCAAAGTTACGACCCCGGGAAATCGATGTACCAAATTACCAAACGGGGCCCACATTTTGGCGTTTCACCTCCTAGGGTTAGGTTTTTGGATGTGTAGGGTTTCCATTGTTTCTCAATAATATATATGCCTTCGAGCCTCATTGTAACACAGAGTTCAGAGGCATGTAGCCACCACATCTCCTCAGAGATAAGCTACCAACACTCTAGCTAGTTTATTTCCATTATGTATGTAAACAAGTTTCAGTTATTTGATTAATGAAATGGAGTGTTATTTCCATTGCATATTTGTTTCTATGGTTGTTTGTGTATTTTGTTGCATTCCTCCATAAATATGGATCAGTGGTATCAGAGCAATCTGCTCTTTCTCGTTCCTTCTTTGCATGTCTCCAACAAGGGTGGGGTATAAAGAGTTAGGGCTCGATTTGGTTGAACCTTTGCAAGATCAGTATCACAAATCCCGACGGCCTCCCATGGGGGATGAAAAGATTAGAAGGATATTTCTCGGTTCATGACTTTTTCGACCAGGAAAAGATTACTTTTTTACTACTCAAAGCTGCCCCCCATGTCATGGACTGGTGGGAAACCTTCTGTGAGAGAAAGGTCAAGGAGGAACCCTCTCTGTTCTCTGCCATACCCACTTGGAATTATTTTTGAGATTCCATAAAGGGACAATATTATCCCATGGGGAGCTATGAGGACAAGTACATACAATGGACTACGCTGCGGTAACAAAGAGATCAAGATGTGCATGAGCTGATGAATCTGTTCCATACCCTGCACACCAAGTTGGGTATCAAATATTCAGAGAAACATTTGGTGCTGAAGTGCCATAGTTGTATGCATAGATACATTCAAGAGGAAATGGAGTTCCTTGACATCTCCTTGCTTGGTACGGCATACAAGTAGGCTGCCAAAATTGAGCAAAAATTAAAACAGAAAAAATGAGACTTTGGATCTGCAAATTAGAAGCAAGCGAAAGGTGCCCCCAAACCGCAAAACCAAGGACACAGCTAAGGCATGGCGTCTCAATACAACTTTCTAAATCCGCAAGCAAGGAGAAACACTGTGAATCCGAAGAAGGAATTAAGAAATTGGTGCGAGTTCCATAAGAGCCCCACTCACAACACAAGTGAGTGTCGGGCCAAGCAGCCACTGGTGGATGAGATAAAGGCTTTTGAATCAAATGCATACTCTGACACTGAATTAGAACCCGAGAAGGGGAATGACAAAGGGAAGAAGATTATCGATGCAGAGCCCAACGCCATCATTGCCTCCACAAAGATCCAAAAGGAAGAACCAAAATATTCAGAGGAGGAGGAGCGTCTTTTCCACTCCCAGATGTGGGTAAAGGGTTCCCCGCTACAGTTCATTGTCCATAGTGGGAGCCAAAAGAATCTCATTTCAGTAGAGGTCATAAAGAATTTGGGCTTGTCGACCACAGCACACTCGCAGCCGTACACCATCGGGTGGCTTCACCAAGGATGGGATCTCTGCGTCAGTTAGCAGTGTTGCCTTCCCTACATCATCAAGCCCTTCACTAATGGGGTATTATGCGACATTTCTCCTCTTGATTTTTGTGATGTATTATTAGGTCAACCATACTTATGGAAGCAACATGCTGTGTATGAGTCCTGGCCTCGCGTTGTTATTGTTACATTGGAAAATAAATTGTACAGGATACCAGAGGTACCACCTCCTGCTGCTATCTCTTTGGTTACTGCAAAACAATGCAGTAAGATCATTTCCAAAATCAGGAAATTTGTTTTCTTGATGATCCACCCCCAGGGAAAGAAGAATATTGTGGCCACGACCTCCAGATAGGGCCCCTCCGCACGACAACAACAAATAGACAAGGTCATGGAGGAGTATCGGGACATATTCACCTACCCCACAGGGGTGCCTCTACACTATCAGGTCAAGCACTCCATCGATCTGATCCCAGGTGCACTACTTCCCAATGGACTGATCTATCGACGGAATATTATAGAGAATGATGAAATCAAGAGGAAAATTCAGGAGCTGCTGCAGAAGGGTCACATCCGGCCAAGTTCATCGCCCTGTGGGAGCCCGATCGTGTTGGTACAGAAGAAGGATGGGATTTGGAGACTCTGTATTGACTATTGGGCACTGAACAAGATCACTGTCGGGAATAGGTACCCAATCCCATGGATTGATGACCTCCTGGACCAGCTTAAAGGGGAAAAATATTTTAGCAATATCGACTTAAAGTCTGGGTATCACCAGGTATCGATCGAACTGACTGATGTGTGGAATACTGCCTTCAAAGTCAAGGAGGGCCTTTTTGAATGGTTGGTCATGCATTTTGGGCTGACGAATGCTCCCGCAACCTTCATTAGGCTGATGGATGACATCTTGCAGCCATTCACCAACTCATTTTTAATAGTGTACTTGGATGACATTCTGATATTTAGCCAAACTTAAGAAGAGCACCTCCACCACATCAGATAGGTTCTCCAAACACTGTGGAAGCACAACTTGTGTGCCAATTTGGACAAGTGCACTTTTGGCATGACCCAGGTTTAGTATCTGGGATACATCATTGATGAGTGTGGGGTACATGTGGATCCAACCAAGATCTAAGTCATTCGGTATTGGCTATCCCCAACTACTCTAACAGAGCTTTGCATCTTTTTGGGTCTTGCTAATTTACACCGTAGGTTCGTGTTGGGATTCTCTCATATCACTTGGCCCTTGAGTCAAGTCACCAAATGAGGAGGGAAAGCAAAATTCTTCTGGTCAGAAACTCAATAGAAGGCGTTTGCAGAATTGAAATATTGCCTCTGCTGTGCCCCAGTGCTCACATTACCAGACTTGCAACAACCATTTGAGATCGAGACAGATGCCTCTGACTATGCTATTGGGGTAGTCCTTAGTCAACAAGGGAATCCAGTGGCATATCAAAGTCAGACATTGTACGACACAGTCCGCAAATATCCCACTTATGACAAAGAGATTTATTCCATTGTACAGGCTTGCGGACAATGGAAGCATTACATTTTGGGGAAGGAAAAGGTCATCCACACAGACCACCGACCCCTGCAATTCATACAGACACAAGGGAAGTTACAGAATGATCACCATCAGAAGTGGTCCACATATCTACAACAATTTCATTTGAACATCAAGTACAAGAAGGGAAGCACTAATAATGTTGCAGGCTGCCTTAGCTAACCACCGATCATGGCGATAACCACCGTGCTCAACTCTTGTGGGCACAAGACTTCTAGTTGGCTGCTTCTCTACAAGAGTGATCCATAATTCAGCCACACATACAGGATGCTCTTGGAGGGAAACCAAGTTCCAAATTTTCACCTCCAGGATGCACTACTATGTCACATGGGACACCTTTGTGTTCCTTCAAGCGAGCATGCCAAGATGATTTGGAAAGCGATCTACAGTCGGGTCGCAGGGCATTTCGGAATCGAGAAAATAGTGGCAGTACTACAGAAGTATTTCTATTGGCTGAACCTTCGACAAGACGTCGGGAAGTACATCCGATCCTGCACTGCCTACATCATTGCCAAACCGTCCATCAAGAAGCAAGGCCTCTATACTCCGTTGCCTACCCCTAGGCTACCTTGGGAATCCATCTCCATGGACTACATGTCGGGCCTTCCTTCTACTAAGCATGGAAATGAATGTGTGTTCGTGGTCGTTGACAAATTCTCAAAGATGGCCATAATGGCGGCTTGCAAGAAGAATATCACAACAGAAGCCACTGCTAAACTCTTCTTTGAACGAGTGTGGGTACACTTTGGGATCCCACAGTCTACAATCTCAGATCGAGACACCAAGTTCTTTAGTACATTCTGGTTTAGCCTATGGTCAATGCTAGACACCAAGCTCACAAAGTCCACAGCTTTCCATCCCCAGACTAATGGCCAGATAGAGGTCATCAACAGAATGATCATACACATTTTGCGCATGTACAACTCAAAGCATCCATGCACATGGGATGAGAGCCTCCCCTATGTACACCATAGCTATAACCGGGCCCTCCACAACTCAACTGACCATAGCCCCTTTCAAGTGGGCTTGGGATTCCAGCCACTATGTCCCATTGACATAGCCATGCCATTTGCAACTACTTAGGCTGATTCAACTCATGTCCAGTCTAAATTTTCCAAGGCAAACAGCTTCATTGAGCACATTCAACACATTCACCAATAGGTTCATGAAATATTGGACAGATCGAATGCTAATTACAAGAAGAGGCATGATCAGCATCGGGTGCAACACAACTTCCAGGTGGGTGACAAATTGTGGCTACATTTGCAGAAAAAGCGCCTCACTAGACCCCACCACAAGCTTTTCTCACTCCGATATGGGCCATACATGATCACCAAGGTTGTCAGGGACAGTGCCTTTGAGCTTAGTATTCTACCATTCCTTGGTCTGCACCCAGTGTTCAATGTGGACCGCCTTTGGCCCTACTTTCCACCTCTACTGGACACATTAGACATGGCAGAACAACTCACACCAACAGAGTTAAACCATGATTGCATGGAACAAGCCACAACTGATCAAATTATGGACACACAGATCACGAACACCTGCCAGCAGAAGATCTAGATATATCGAGTTGTCAAAGTAGGACAACTCCTTCACCAGGGAAAGTGGCTCACCAGGGACCAAGTTCAGCAGAAGTTTCCTCATCTCATGGAGGAACTCAACGTAATGGGGACCATTGCTTCCTAAGGGGGGAGGAATGATCCCAGAGGATATTGGTGGCCACCCACCTATTCCACTTGGGCTCCCACCATTGTTTCTTTCATTTTTCCAAATTCCTTAATTGTAGCACAATTTACTATTTTTGGCAGTTTTCAGGTCCTAAACTTCCGGAGCCATTTTGAGGCCCTAAACGACATTTCTTCGGCATCAAATGGTCAAGCAAATATGAGTCCATTTTGGAATTGATATTTGTTGTTTATGAATTTAGTCCTTGAATAGATCTTCACAACAGAATTTCAACCCAAAATCCGACACCTTGCATGTCTGAAATTCGACACTTCTCTGTCGCATCTTCAACACATACACTTTTTTTTTGCCATCAGTGGCATAACGTCGAATATTCGGAATGCTGCCAAAGTGGGTCAAAGATCTGACACACCATGCTGTCACCTATTCGACAGTTTTTTCTTTCAAAGTGTCAATCAAAACTTGCATAAACTGTCAGAAATTTGAATCCTACCGACACTTGAAGGGTCAGCCTTCCAACGGGTAGAAGCGTCAAAGTCATGGCAACGCAGTCGGTGTTTTTATCCAGAATGTGTCAGATTTTCGATGCCTACTGACACTTGAAGCGTCCGTCGTCCGACGGGCTGAAGTGTCGGAGTCATGACACTGCCGTCAGAACGTTAATACAAAGCATCATTTGAGCGTCGCCTTCATGTGTCGGATGTTTGACAGAAGCGTCAGAACACCGTTGAAAAAGCAACGCCTATTGGTAGATTTAACAAAAAAAAGTCGAAAGATTTCACTTAGAAAAGTTGATCACAAAAATAAATTATATGTTTTTTCTTAAAACTCCTACTTTAGCTTTGTTAATGCATTCTAATGATGTTAGTAAGTTATGGCACGATATGTTTGGGAATATTAACTTACGTTAATTGCATCAATTAATCAAACAAGATGGGATAGTGGGGTTTCCACCTATATCCTTCTTAGATGGAGTTTGTCCAATATATGCTCTTGGTAGGCACCTTGAAGAGAGATTTGAGAAAGGAAAGGCTAAGAGAGCCACATCACTTCTTGATTTTGTGCCCAGTGACATTGCTGGTCCCTTTCCTCACCTATCTATGAATAAATAAATATACGTACTAACCAGGCCTAGAAATTCAAATATATTATGCCTATCAAATGGAAATTTAATGACGGTCTTGGATTTTTCAAGCCTTTCACATTACATTTACTTTAAATTCATGACTGTCAACTAAATTAATTGGGTAAGAAGTAAGTGCTACTATAGACTTTGGTATTTTAAAGCTATCCAGTATCCAGAAAGTTATTAAAGGTCTACCCATTGTCTATAAGAGAGAAACCACAACAAAATTCATGGAAAAAATCATATCCTTGACCAATAACCGGTTGGCAGAATCATAGCCCCTGGGACAAGAATCAAACCAACAACCTTAATAATAAGCATGTGGATTGTAGTGCTCACGATGAGAAAAAAATGGCATGTTGCAAGTAGCCTGCAAATAAAAAATGACATTCTAGGTTTTTTTACTTATTTCCCTAATGTAACTTAAAATAAATGGCATTATAGGTGTTTTCACCCCTTTCCCTGGTTAATAAATTTAAAATAAATCACTGCAAAATCAAATTTAAATTGCAAACCCCAACCCGAGTTTTTTTACCCCTTTCCCTGGTTAATAAATTTAAAATAAATCAGTGTAGAATTGAAGTTAAAGTGCAAACCCCAACCTAGCCCAGATTCTTAGTGTTTTTTATTTTCCCTTTCCACGATTAGTAAAATTAAAAAAACAAAACACAAGTACAAAATCGAATTGAAAAATTGCAAACCCCAATCCAGCCCAGCTTTTACAGCATAAAAATATGCAAAATGTTCAAAATTGAAGCAAAAACAAAGTAAGAAATGGAACGCACTTGGTTACCCAGGCTGACCACCACATAAGGATCAGAGATATTCATAAAATCTGAAGCATCTAGATTGGTTCCCTTATTACGGCCATTTTCAAGAGCCCTATATATTGTTCCATTTCTGTACACGAAAATAAAAGAACAATGGTCATATACATAAATACCTTCATCCTTAGACAGCATCATACATAAAGAAAACAAAAACTTAGAGAAATGCTAACCTGAACAAGAACGATGTAACTTGAGATCTATGGTTTGAATGAAGAGAACCTCACAATATACAAGTTTTCTTTTATAAACCCACTGTATCTAAACGAACACCACACCGGGGTAAAGTAAACCCCGTTGATATCGATAAATGTGTATATATAAATGAATCATTCTAGAGAAAGTTCATGGAGATGTGGTGTAAATCTTAGTGGATGGGATTGGGTCACTCCATTGTAATGCATAACCAGTAAAGGCTACATTTGAGAGCCTGCATCTAGAACCATTATGAATATTTATGACGGGAGATATAAACTAGTAAATGTAAAATCTACAGTTTGAATTTTTATATGCCCATCATCTATAACATTTTAATTTTTTAAAGAGATGTCAAATACGTCTAGAAAGTGAAAACACGTTATACGGGCCGTCAAATTCCAAACCTGGTACTAACCTTCATTGATTACATCTCTATAAACACAAGGGTCTACTTCTTAAAACACAAAGCTTATGTGTTTGCTTTTCTTCAAAATTTAAATCTCTTGTAGAGAAACAATCTTGTAAGGGGATCAATATCCTTCACACAGATAATGGTGGAGATTATTCCAATAAATATGTAAATAATCTATATCCTTTTCATTCTAGAGCACACACTCTGCCGGTGATCATTGAATTTTATGCATCAAAATAATCTAATTAGTGTTTTAGATAAGATAGATTTTCACATGTTCTAATTAGTGTTTTAGATATGATAGATTTTCACTCAACATGTCCAAATGAGTGATGATATAGAATCATTTTGTCAAACATATAAATACTAAATGCATGCTCAAGTCCAAGTCAACCAAAGGACTAAAATGTAAAATATAAGTAGTTTGTGGATGACCAATGGAGATATAAATCACTTGAGAAGAACTCAGGACATTATAAAGGATAGAAAAATAATTTAGTTGTCAATTAAAGATAAGGGCCAGAGAGAAGTTATGTTATTTACAAAGAACTTCATAAATGCAATAAAGGATACCAAGGAGTGTTATGAAATGGTGCAAATAAGAGTCTTAGAGGGCATAAAGTCCAATAATGTTGAAAAATGTGACACTATGAAGGAAGTATTAGTATAATTGAGTAGAATGCTAGAAGGATATGTTGAGATTACACATGAGATTCCAAGCAGTTTTCCTCCAAAGAGGAAGATTGGGAACAAGATAGACATAATTAATTCATCCATGTATGTATATGCTTCAGGAATTACTCTTCTTCATATTACTCCATTTATCCTTCATGTTAGAATAATCCGTCGGGATTATTGTAAATAAATAATAAATAGGAATATGAATAGATAGGAAGGTGAAAAGGCTGGTTCTCAACCGCCATTGTAATGTATAAATATTTGCTTTGGTAAGGGAATAATATTGAATCGGGAGTTATACCTAACAAGTGGTATCAGAGCAGGGCTGTCTGCCATAACTCCTGGTTGCCATTCTACTTGCCAGTCCATTGCCAGACTGCTCCATCAGTCTGCCAGTCGAGTCGCATGCATTGTCTGCTTCATGATTGAGTTTGTGTGCTGAGGAAACCCTAATGAGCTGAGCGTTTTGTATGTGTATTATTATGGTGATTATCCTGCGTAGAGTTAACTGAGTCGCGACCTCTCATATCACTGCGACCTCTCATATCACGGCGAGTTACCTAACCCTAATTTGTAATCAGTCTCTCTCTTCCTCCAGTTTTTGTGATGCGATATTGTGCTGCGATTCCATTGTAGTCAGTGGTATTTGCTGTGTATTTGCTGGGTATTTGCTGTGTATATGCGTTATTTCTTAGCTGAAATGTGAAATGAGGGTAATTTTTTATGTTGTAAGAGTTGCGATGGTATATATTGTAAGAGCTGCGATGGTATATGTTATATGTTGTGAGAGCCGTAGTTGAGAGCCGTAGAACTGCGACCCATTCCTGCAAGCGGTCCATTAGACTTCAGAGACCAGCCGCATATTTCTCAAGAAAAGCTCTGCTAGATCTTCCTGGCCGCGATCTTAAAGCTTTAATGTCTGATAAATGAGCAATCTTGGTTACATTGTTGGTTCCTCTCACAGCAAAAGTCCTTTCATTCTAGAAGATGTGATCAGGATTCTTATGCCAGAGAAAGAAAGTTGAATTGAAGGAAAAACGCCTGGAGAATTGAAGAAGATGGGAAGTAGTCGTTGAATAATTGAAAACGATCTAGAAGGCAAGATATCCAAATCAATTCATGTAAGGATGAACTATGCGTTGATACTGGTTGATGACTGCGTTGTATATGAGACCATCCATTGCGTGAAGAGCCAGCGTTGAAGACTGAGCTGGAACCTGCATTGGAGACTACGTGGAGAGCCTGAAAGCCTGAGAATCGTGGAGCTGCGACCTGTAGACTGATATATTGCTGCGACCTGAAGCATAAGAATTGTTGTTGTTTGGGTGATATATACTGAATATGATGAAGACTTATATATTGAATGCATTGTACTTCCAGCAGAAGGGCCTGCGTTGAACTATCAACTGTTCCACACCACATTCAATCCCTTTGGAAGTTGCAAACTTCCTCTAGACAGCGTTGAAGACTGAACGTGTGGAGACCTGCGTGGAGACTTCCTGGTGCGGTGGTGAGGAGAGACTACTGCCTACGTGGGGAGACTGCTGACTGATATTTGCTGCTTGCTGCTTGATGGTATTGCGTTCGCTTTGAAGACTGATATTGCGTTGAATGCGTTGAAGCCTGAACCCTGACTTGCTATTGAGTTTATATTGAGCATGGACTGTATATGTTGAAGGCTGATATATGTAGAAAGTCTGAAGGTGTTGTGGAACCAGAGATATCAATGAGATGGGGGCTGCTTATTGAAGAGGCCCATGACCTGGCTTATGTATTGAAACTCTGATATAGATGTAAAGACTCGTACCTTCTCTCTTATGCGTGAAGGATGATGGGTGGAATGGGCCCATGGACGCTGTAAATTTGAATTAAAGTGCATAAAACCCTAGTTTTGCCCTAGTTCCAAACTGATTGAAGACTGATATAATGTATGCTGCTGATATAATATATGCTTCCAGACTGATATAATGCATGCTGCGATTTGAGACTGTGGATGCTGAGATTTGAGACATTCTTAAATAATACCATATATTGAAGTCTGCATAATACCTATCAGCATATCACATTTGCCAACAAATTGAAGAGCTGCCTAAGTGGAGATGAATGTGAAGATTGTTGCTACAATCCAGACAATTGCTGCTGATAATCACTTGATTTTGCAGGGTATATAGTCTGATGCTTGATTTTTGTGCACTTATATCATTTGCACACTAATATATTAGCTTCTGGTGCCTCCACATATTGTATAAAAAGGAATGCTGCTGTATATTTCAAGCTCGTGATTGATATATTTTGTATACTAAAGAAGCTTGTGTATGATCACCTCTAGCTTGCATTGTATTCACCTTGGCAGAGACTGTAGACCTGCAAGGTTATTTTTTTTTCTATTTCTCTTTGTCATATCAAGTTTATTATTGTAAACTAACAGTTGTAAATATGCACTCTTTGGCATCTAGTATTGGTGCTGCCCTAGCTGGCAAAGACCAATCCAAAGACCCTTCCAAGGGAGATTGCGGCAAAGAGAGAGGACCAACAAGAAGAAGAAACTTCAGAGGCAGAGGGGGCAGAAATAACTTCACCAAAATATCATACTTGCAATGAAAGCTTTGCGGAAAGATTGGGCACACATCATATCAGTGTTGGGCTTCGTGGGACTCCATCAAAGACAAGCACAACCAGAAGAAAGATGGCAAAGATGCTAGTAAATCTTCTGATTCTTGTATTGTTGCACATTGTAATCTTGGATTTAATGAAGTGACTTCTCTTTCATCTTATAAAGATTGTTGGCTAGTTGATACCGGTGCAACATCACACATGACATTTAGAAAATACTGTTTTGAAGAAATGAATGAAACAATAGATGGCATAGTTTACTTTGCAGATAAGTCAAGTATTAAACCAAAGGGAATGGGCACCATTCGACTGAAGAT
>LPNX011046378.1:81414-92682 GCA_001517045.1 Pseudotsuga menziesii
AATCACACTGGCTAAGAATCCTAGATTCCATGATCGAACCAAACACATCAACACAAAGTATCATTTGATTCGACATCATGTAGAGGCCAAGACAGTCCATCTTCGATATTGTTCCACAAATGATCAAATTGCAGACATCTTCACCAAAGCGCTTGGACGAGAAAAGTTTGAAAGATTCAGAAACATGCTCGGACTTACGAACACCCCTTCGGATTAAGAGGGGGATTGTTAGAATAATCCGTCGGGATTATTGTAAATAAATAATAAATAGGAATATGAATAGATAGGAAGGTGAAAAGGCTGGTTCTCAACCGCCATTGTAATGTATAAATACTTGCTTTGGTAAGGGAATAATATTGAATCGGGAGTTATACCTAACACTTCAAAATTTTCACCTAGAATGGTAGATGCATATAATTTTAAATATTTATCATGCATGGAAATCACACATTGCAATAGTACAATGATGACACAGTGCAATAGCATACAAGCATCAGATGTGCCACACCCCTATGGAAGAAATTTACAAGAAATTTACCAAAGATCAAAGGTATGCATGCTTTACCGATGGACTAGCTAGCAAAGAAGTTCTAGAATCTACAATAGAAACACAACCTCCAGCACAGAAACTGTCACATGCTCCAATTTGAAAAAAACAATTTAATGTTATTTGAGGAACATTGTGTTATATTTTATGCTAAGTTTGTAATTGATGACTCAATGGGGTCAAGAATAATTAATGTAATTCAGAATATTTTATTTATAAATAAATAAATGATGAGACAACAACTTAGGGAAGCTGTTAAAGGAGTGTTTACTGGTCAATTGGTGGAGGAGACTGGGTGGAGAGTAATTTGACAAGTGGCAACATCCTCAAACTACTTCCAACTGTTGCAGGTGGAAACTTCCCTATATTTGTGGTCATGATTCCCCAAGAAAGTGGAATCAAAGCAAATGGCTCATTAAATGAAAACCGACCCAGAATACCTAGGCATCTCTATAAAATTTCCAATTGAAGACAGTTGAGGCTACTCATTCTAGAGGTGATCATTCAGGATGAATGAATTTACTCAAGAGAAATTCAATGGAGGGGATTACTGAAGTGAGTTTGAGGGGTTAACTATTGAGATTGAACTTATTGTAGATATTAGGATGAAGTTCTTACTACTCTGAGAATATTTAAATTACTGAGGTAATTGGACCAGTTAGGTGACAAAAGGTCTTAAGGTGTTATTATCTACCCAGAACTTTGCCAAGAGGACCAGGAACAAGCTTGGGGGTCCTAAGGAAGCGTTGTCTGAGCGTTCTCCAGGAGATTGGTTGGGAGGAACAACCTCCTTAAGCTATTGGTGTCTTATCATTGACAGGTTCTATTTGTCTTTATGTTATTTTTATTTACTATCCTCAGTAAAATGTTTACTAGTTTTAAAATACAGGCATGTTAGTATTTAATTAGGGTTTTCGAAGAAAGGAGTAACTGTGTAATGTTAGACTTGGTAAATTGCAGTTTATGTTAGAAATAGTAATGAATATGCAAAATGGGAAATAGATAGAATTAGAATTTCCATACTGTATTTTTCCACGCCTGGCTCAGGCAGTACTCTAGTATAGATGGGTGTTTAGGTGAATAAGATGATTCTTTCACTTGAATGAAAATTGTAACTACATTTTACTTTAGTTTGCTTATGATTTCTACTGTAAATAAGTAGTAAATATTGTTTGCATTTATTTACTTCAGATATAAACTAAAAGATAGGTATGTAAAAACAATAGTAATCATATTATTTTTAGAACTAATTCTAATACGATTATTCTTTACAATACATAAAAACTTACAGTTTAGCAAATAAGTATAGGTATAGTAAATAGACCATTATCTAGGGTTAGGTTAAGATCTTTTTACTATCAAAACATTTTTACAACAATTGATTTCCAGGTCTAAGACAGAAGGATTCTACTATAACCTATTTAAAACCATAGAAGTTATTGAAAGATAAATATATCCTATTTACAAGTATGCAGCAATAAACCCTAATCCTCTTTAGCCAAGATTTAAAAACAAGCTGTAAAAATCATTCAAGAAAACATTAAATAAACAGAGCCAAGAATTACTAAGTATAATAATGTTATTATCAAACTGTAGGGTTTATTTATTAATTAACCCTTTGAACAAAAAACAGAGTAATATATTACTCTTAAACACAATAATTTTTCCCATAAACTATGCATTGGAAATCTTTATAAATACTAGGTAATAATTTAATTTATTACATAAACAAACTATTGAAAATAGAATTAAAATAATCAAATATTACTTAAACAATTTGCAATAATTTATTGACAAGAGAAAAATATTTTTCCCATTTACAATTCCAACTGTTTCATAGTCTTCCTTCACCAACAAAAATCTATTATAAAAACTAAAATAAACTAGATAGAGGTCGACAACCCTTTGAGTTCAAAGCTAGGCTCTTTTGTTTTAAAATGAAAGCAATTACATTGTTTAGGCCGTAAGGCAGAAAACATCAATTAAAAACCATTTTACATCACGACTTCTAAAGCCTTCTTCACCCTGCACAAAACACCCTTTAAGGGTTTCTAAAAACTTTTACAACTATCAAACAAGCTTGAAACTTAAGCTAACAGAGAACCAAGGCCACGCCATTTTCAACCACAAGAACCAACTTCCAACAACCACAACGTCATGCAGGAAGAAACCTTTGATGGAACCGGGGCTTACCAGTGGGATGCTCATGTAAATACTGAAGAGTGAGCTCGCTTTCAACTACAATGTTGGAGCCGTGAACACATACCTGCAAGAATCAAAACGTATCATTTTAAATACTTGTTTGCATAAAAATTATAAACCCTCATAAGAAAAACAAATGTAAAATTGAGTTCAGGGTAAATCTTTACCTGTGGAAACTTGGAGTTGAAGTTGAGGAGAAATGGCCACACCAGGTCGCATTTAGCACCATGTCGAAAGGCAAGAAGATTTGAAATCACCCTCCGCGAAGCAAACACAAGAAAATCGACTCAAGTATACGAAGGCGGAAGCTATGGGTGAGTAGTTGCAGGTTAGAGATGAGCACAGTCTTCGGGAAACAATGGAAAGCCAACACCCACTCTCACTGTAACTTTTCAACACACAGAAAGACCAAAAACATCAACAAATTCTCCCAAATTTCACAACGAAGAAGTTGCAGGTGCTTTGCCAAAGGTTTAAAGGTGGTTATAGGCCTCTCATGGCCGCGAGCTCTCAGCTCGACCAACACAAAGGAGGAACTCTCGCTTCACAAGAAAATGAGAAGGGTTTCAAACTCAAGTGGATGTAACATATCCACGTGTCCTTCCAAATACTTCTCTAAGCGTAGGTCAAAACCTATAGTCAGCACTGCAAATCAAACATTTGCATTATTTCAAAACCATTAATCATTTAAAACTATATAAGATATGCTTGCCATCATTTGATTTCATCATAGTAGTTTGTTTTGTAGGTATTCTACCTTAGGTTATAACTTGAATACTATTGTTATAACTTTAATACTATTGTTATCCTAAGAAGATTTTCATGCTTGTAAACAAGTTGAATAGATGGTGTAATTTTAGAAATAGTAAAGAGATATGAGATGGTTATAATATAGCTTATAACTATAGTAAAAAGGAAAAGCCATAAACTTCTAAAAGCATAAGCTTTATACTGTTTGATGAAGGAGTAATCAAACAACTGAAGACTAACAATGTTAGAGAATTCCGATAATTTCCTAATAACTCATTGTTAAATTATAATTGAGAAACATAGGTAACTTGATCATGCTTTAAGAGAAGGACATCTTTTGAGTGTAGAAGTGAGAATAGTTGCGAGATCACTAAACAAGTTTGAAGTGAACTTAAGCTCAAAACCAGGAGCTCTATTCTCTCTATGAGAATTTATATTTTAACCAGTACTGTAAACTCAAGAAAACCAAACCATGTTCTTAGACTTTAGAGAATAATCTTCATACGATTGAAGGAATTTTGGTAAGTACTTTTGTATTTTAAACCCTTGATTATGTTTTGATAGAAAGTCATTATGGTGTTAGTTATAAATACAACTATGGATTTATAAGAATGGAAAAGAATTGGCATTACCTCCTTGAAGACAAGTAGCATATTTAAACCTTTTCTAAAAATAGCATCTTAATCATGCTAGGGAAGTAGTTATCGACGTAATTTTTAAACAACACATATTAGATATTACGCTTACCTGCTAAACCTATAAGGAACCAGTAGTCCAATTGAGTTAGCAGAACGCTAAGTAAGCCCCAATATCATACAAGAATTCTCACCTACTTGACAAAAGTTAATCATCAGTATATCTAGCAGCAACAAAATGCAAGACCTTTTCTAACTCTAATAGAACTAAGGCTGTTAAGTCACTAATAGTACTAACACAGGGGTTTAAGATTTCATCCATTAGTTTACAAGTTCATTTAAAGAAGCAATCCCATGATCTTTTAAAAACTGTTTCATTTTCTGCTAAACATTAGCAGTTACTTAGCTGCAACTTTAGACATTTTATGTCACTTTAAAAAATTTTAAATTTTACGAATTTTTGGGTTATTACATGTGGTATCAAAGAACAAGGTTCAAACACTAGGCTTAATGAAGCTCAACTTGCTTATATGGAACAATAAAAATTATGCTGATGTTTTTTTCTTTGAATGATACACACAAAGAAATTTGTTTCTGAGTTAATGATAGGTATGGATAGATTGGAAGAATATGCGGATGAGGAATCTCCTTACACTGAACGAGATAATATTCAAAAACAACCTATACAAGAATATATAACCAATAATTCTTTCGAACTACTACAAACAGTTAAAGATTTAAAATCAGAGATGGAATCAGTTAAGAAAGAAAATGAGAGGATTCTAAGAGCTTAAGAGGAGCTGAATCAGATCTTAATAGAAAGATTTCATATTGAAGGAAAGGGTAAAAGAACTGAGTCTGAAGATATAGGTTATCAGCATAAGTATAAAAAGACTAAACAAGTTAAAAATGAAAGTAGCTCATCATCCGAAGTATATGGTGATAAACACAACTCTCATTATACTCGTGATAGTAGCGAAGATAGCCACCATACTAGGAAAAGAAAATATAAACCTTATGAAGAAATCTCTGGGGAGTTCAAGAAGATCAAGCCGCCAACATTTAATGGAGAAACTGAAAAGGGGGAAGAAGAAGAATCTTGGTTATCCAGGATGAAGAAATACTTCCAAATTTATAACTATTCTAATCAACTGAAGGCTAGGATGGCTATTTATAATCTTACAGGAAAAGCTGATATATGGTGGCAGGACTTAAAAAGAGTAAAAGGTATAAGAGAGAAAAATATAAATGGGAGCACATTCAAGAAATATTTTAAAAGGAAATTTTTATTTGAACAGTATTATGAGGAAAGGGCTAAGGAATTCTACGAGTTAAAACTAGGTACAATAAATATGAAAGAACTAAATAGTAAATTTCTAAGTCTACTCAGGTATGTGCCATACATTGTGGACTAGAAACCCAAGCTACAGCAGTTTCTCAGTTGTTTACCTTATCATATAAAGGACGGGATTGAGTATGAAAATCCAAAAACTCTAGAAGAAGCAATGAGAAAAGTGAATTTCTGGTATGAACAAAATCGTAAAAATGAAAATATGGCCAACTGGAAGGCCAAAAGAAATAATAAAGAAGAAAGAGTTTGTACCTAATAGAAATTCTAAAAATAATAACACCAGAAATTTTTCTAATAAGAATTTCCAAGGGAATAAAAGTAATTCACAGACCAATTAGAATAATCAAAAGAATAAAGAATCTACTAACAACCACAGTAACTACACAAAGAAGTTTGAACGAAAAGAACCCATAAAGTGTTGGGAATGCAATGGTCTGCATTATGCATCAGTCTACCCCAATTGGAAGAAGACTGTTAGCAACATCCACACAATACAGGAGGAGATTACTGTTGGCGATCTAGCGAGGACAATGCCCAAGATCAATGCAACATTAGAGAATCGGCAACCAGACTATCAAACTTCCATGGTGGAAGTGGAAGGTAAGATAAATAAAATATCTATATCTATTTTAATTGATCCAAGAGCTAGTTTAAGCTATATTTCTCCTAATTTGGTAGAAAAGTGCAAACTTCCAGTTGAAAAGTTTGCAAGATCTTGGTTAGTTCAGTTAGCTACTGGTGCAAAGAGAAAGGTAATTAGCTTTGTAAAGAATTGTACAGTAACTATGGATCAATTTGAAACTTTTGTTAAGCTCAATGTATTACCTTTAGGTTCATATGATATATTAATTGGTATGGATTGGTTAGAGCAGCATAGGGTGGTCTTGAATTGCTTCAATAAAACCTTTACTTGCATAAATAACGATGGAAAGTTAATAAGTGTAAAGGGAATCCCTAGGAAAATAGCCATAAGGTAGATCTCTGCTCTACAGCTTAAGAGAGATGTTAGGAAAGGCTATAAGGCTTATGCAGTAACAATAATCGATGAATAAAAAATGAACAACATAGATAAATTAAAATTAGAAGATGTATCGATTCTAAAGGAATATTTGGATGTATTTTTGAAAGAAATTCTGGGACTTCCTCTGAAATGGGAATTAGATTTTACTATTGAGCTAGTCCCTGGTGCAGTTCCCAGCTCAAAAGCCCCTTATCGGATGAATATACTTGAACTAAATGAAATTAAGTCACAGTTAAAAGAACTTATTGATAAGAATTATATTAGACCCAGTGTGTCTCCCTGGGGGCACCTGTCATCTTTGTTAAGAAGAAGGATGGAACTCTACGACTATGCATAGTTTATCGTCAATTAAATAAAATGACTATCAAGAACAGATACATGTTACCTCGCATAGATGATTTGTTTAATCAACTACATGGAGCTACGGTGTTTTCAAATATTGAATTACGGTCTGGATATCACCAGGTCCGAATTAAGGATGAAGACATCTTTAAAACAACCTTTAGAACTCGATATGGACATTACGAGTTTGTCGTTATGCCTTTCGGGCTTACTAACGCTCCAACTGTTTTTATGTGTCTAATGAATAATGTAATGCACAAATATCTGGATAAATTTGTTGTCGTATTTATTGACCACATAATAATTTACTCAAAATCTAAAGAAGAACATAAAGAACACTTGAAAATTGCCTTGCAAGAGTTATGAGAACATCAACTTTTTGCAAAATTTAGTAAATGTGACTTCTTTAAAGATAAAATCTAGTACTTAGGTCATGTGGTGACTAAAGAAGGAATTTTGGTTGACCCCAAAAAGATAAAGGCAATCGAAGATTAGCCAGTCCCAAAAGATGTAACTGACGTCCGATCATTTATGGAGATTACCGGAGGTTCATCGAAGGGTTTTCAAGAATTGCAAATATGATAACCTCTTTGGAGAAAAACGGGAAGAAATTTGATTGGAATCAGAAGTGCAAAGACAGTTTTAAAAAGTTAAAAACATTATTAACCATCGCACCAATATTAAGAATTTCTGACCCTAATAAAGATTTTATAGTATGTACTGACGCATGTGATGACAGTTTAGGTGGAGTATTGACTCAGGAAGGACATATCATTGCTTATGAGTCTAGGAAACTAAAGATTCATGAGAAAAATTATGTGACCTATGACTTAGAATTATTTGCTGTCATACATGCCTTAAATATGTGGCATCATCATTTGATTGGAAGGAAGTTTATCTTAATGACGGATAATAAAGGATTGAAATACATGTTAGATCAACCTAACTTGAATGCTAGGCAAGCTAGGTGGCTAGCTTTTCTAAGTGAATACGATTTTTAAATTCAACACATCAAAGGAAAGGAGAATAAGGTTGTTGATGCATTAAATATAAATGCAAAGCTGAATTTTACAGTAGTTATCAGCACTTATACAATAGACTTAGAAGAACAACTTGAAGCTGGAATAGACCAAGACAAAAATTACCGAAAATTACAAGCAAAAGTAAAAGGGAACTTAATAGAAAGTATAAGTACAAGGTACATATTGAATTAAAAAAGATTATTACTATATAAAGACATATTATACGTACCTAATGTACCTAAGATCAAGCTATTAATTTTAAACAAAATTCATAAAAACTCCTTATTCAGGGCATCCAGGTTATTAGAAAACTATAACCATGCTAATAAAAGATTAATTCTGGCCAAATATGAAAAATGAACTAGCAAAATATATTGCTAGATGCTTTGAATGTCAGCAAGTAAAAACTGAACATCAACATCCAGCTGAGCTACTTCAGCCATTTCGTACCCCTAGCTGGAAATGGGAGATAATTAGCCTTGATTTTGTTACTGGATTACCTAAAAATCAGAACTTAAATGACTCAATAATGGTAGTGGTTGACAAATTGAGTAAAGCAGCCCATTTTATACCTATAAAAACTACTTATAAATATGCAAATATTGTTGATATTTTCTTAAAACAATTTTTTCAGTTGCATGGAATACTGAAGGTGATAATTTCAGACCGAGACCCTAAATTTACAGGTAATTTTTGGAGATCTTTGTTTAAAGGATTAAATACTACGTTAAACTTTAGTACCTCTTTCCATTCTCAAACTGATGGACAGAATGAAAGAGTAAATTGGGTATTGGAGGATCTACTCAGAATGTACATAAAGGAGTAGCCAGGTAAATGGGAAGATTATTTACATCTGGTAGAATTTGCTTACAATAATCATTATCAAGCTTCAGCTAGGTATAGTCCTTTCGAAATCCTGTATGGAAGGAAATGCAATACCTCCATCTCTTGGAGTAATCCAGTGGATAGGTTAGTATTAGGACCTGAATTATTGAAAGAAATGGAATTAATTGTAAAACAGGTATAAGGTAATTTGAAAATTTTGCAAGATCAACAAAAAAGTCAAGTAGACCTTAAACGAACTCCAAAGGAGTTCTAGGTGGGTGAACATGTTTTCATTAAGGTGAGACCCAAAAAGAGTTCTCTGAAGCTGGGTAGCTTTGCCAAGCTAGCACCTCGATATTTTGGTCCTTTTGAAATACTATCCAGGATCAGACAGGTAGCCTATCGGTTAGCTCTACCACCGAATTTAAGAGTTCACAATGTTTTTCACATTTATGTATTAAAAAATATGTACATGATGCTACTCATGTTATTGATTGGAATGATGTGCGGGTGGAACACGAAGGAGATTTTTTGGTGGAACTAGATTGTATCCTTGAGCAGACAGAGATATCGCTTCAGAACCGCACCATTGGTCAAGTGAAGGTGCAATGGAAGCACCTTATTCTAGAGGAAGCCACCTGGGAATTGAAAAGTCATATGCGGGATTGATATCAAATTCTATTTTCAGGGGAACTATGAGGACGAGGAATAAATAACATCAAGGACGATGTTATAATTTAAGGGGTTGTGTATGTCACATGCCCCAATTTGCAAAAACAATTTAATGTTATTTGAGGAACACTGTGTTATATTTTATGCTAAGTTTGTAATTGATGACTCAGTGGGGTCAAGAATAATTAATGTAATTCAGAATATTTTATTTATAAATAAATAAATGATGAGACAACAGCTTAGGGAAGCTGTTGAAAGAGTTTACTAGTCAATTGGTGGAGGATACTGGCTGGAGAGTACTCTGACAAGTGGCAGCATCCTCAAACTACTTCCAACTGTTGAAGGTGGCAACTTCCATATATTTGTGGTCATGATTCCCCAAGAAAGTGGAATCAAAGTAGGTGGCTCATTAAATGAAAACTAACCCAGAATACCTAGGCATCTCTATAAAATTTCCCATTGAAGACAACTGAGGCTGCTCATTCCAGAGGTGATCATTCAGGGTGAATGAATTTACTCAAGAGAAATTAAATGGAGGGGATTACTGAAGTGAGTTTGAGGGGTTAACTGCTGAGATTGAACTTATTGTAGCTATTAGGATGAAGTTCTTATTGCTGTGAGCAGATTTTAATTACTGAGATAATTGGACCAGTTAGGTGACAAACGGTGTTAAGGTGATATTCTCCACCCAAAACTCTACCAAGAGGACTAGGAACAAGCTCGGGGGTCCTAAGGAAGCGTTGTCTGAGTGTTCTCCAGGAGATTGGTTGGGAGGAACATCCTCCTTAAGATGTTGTCGTCTTATCATTGACAGGTTCTATTTGTCTTTATGTTATTTTATTTACTATCCTCAGTAAAATGTTTACTAGTTTTAAAATACAGGCATGTTAGTATTTAATTAGGGTTTGCGAAGAAAGGAGTAAATGTGTAATGCTAAACTTGGTAAATTGCAGTTTATGTTAGAAATAGTAATGAATATGCAAAATGGGAAACAGATAGAATTAGAATTTCCATACTGTATTTTTCCACGCTTGGCTCAGGCAGTACTCTAATACAGATGGGTGTTTAGGTGAATAAGATGATTCTTTTACTTGAATGAAAATTGTAACTACATTTTGCTTTAGTTTGCTTATGATTTCTACTGTAAAGAAGTAGTAAATATTGACTGCATTTATTTACTTCAGATATAAACTAAAAGATAGGTATGTAAAAACAATAGTAATCATATTATTTTTAGAACTAATTCTAATACCAGTATTCTTTGCAATACATGAAAACTTATAGTTTAGTAAATAAGTATAGGTATAGTAAACAAGCCATTATCTAGGGCTATGTTAAGATTTTTTTACTATCAAAATTTTTTTACAACAATTGATTTCCAGACACTGTGTGTCTCTGTCTAAGACAGAAATATTCTACTATAACCTATTTAGAACCACATAAGTTATTGAAATATAAATGTATCATATTTACAAGTATGCAACAATAAACCCTAATCCTCTTTAGGTGAGATTTAAAAACAAGCTGTAAAAATAATTCAAGAAAACATTAAATAAACAGAGTCAAGAATTACTAAGTATAATAATGGTATTATCGAACTGTAGGGTTTATTTATTAATTAACCCTTTGAACCAAAAACAGAGTAAAATATTACTCTTAAACATAGTAATTTTTCTCATAAACTGTGCATTGGAAATCTTTATAAATACAGGGTAATAATTTTATATATTACATAAACAAATTATTGAAAACATAATTAAAATAATCAAAATATTACTTAAACAATTTGCAAAAACAGAATCAATTAATAAGGAATGGCTTACAACGTTTAGAATCAAAGGGTCAAGGCTCAGGCTTGTTAATAAAACCAAATTATACAAATATATATATATATATATATA
>LPNX011046415.1:4424-33392 GCA_001517045.1 Pseudotsuga menziesii
CTAGGAGTCATATGAGTCGGATTCAAGTCAAGGAACGCTCCAACAGTTTTGGATTATGTACACATCCCGATGTATACGACTATAGAGGGAATATCCACGTATGTACGCGGTTATCGGGGAAAAGGCCGCGTATATCATTTTTCTAATGTTTTTAGGGATGGTCAATGATACATCAAAAGACAACAAATGGTCCATAGGGGATAATGAGTCTGCAGCGGGACAGGGGAAGGCCATACAATGTGTGATTCACCTAGTGTGGTGAAATCCGCTATAACACTTGGAAAGTAGGAAAATTAAAAGGCTAATTGATATACATATATGAATGTTTCAATAAATTATAAAATCTTTGTGAAATATTGGAGAATCTTTCACTACATTATAAAATATTTGTAATTTTTTTTTGTGAATACAAGTGTTTTGACACAATATAAGTCTGTATATAATTTAATAGGAAAATATTTTTATAGAATTATAATATATTCATTTTCTATGTTTGAAAAATAAAAACATAATTTACCCCTCTTATAGACAACATTTCAAAAAATGAATTTATCAAATAAAACAAAGGTTGTAAAAAATTGATTGGATTGGTGAGTATAATGGACTATATTAATAAAATAAATAATTGTCTAATAAGAAAAATAAATGAAAATTAAATAACATGTTCATCAACAATTTATCGTTATTATCTTAAGAAAAAAATGGATCTTCTAATTTCCATGTAGTTCCTCAAGTCCTTAAATAGGATTTATCACATGCCATACCATAGGACACCCAAAACCATGGGCCCATAAACCACCAACTATAAATTGATGATTTACAGTGATTTGTTTTTGTAAGTTGTAGAAAGTTATATTAATATACAAAAAAATAGTACATACATAGAGTCCATATCTCAGATATCATATGTGTCTAACACTGGGATTGTAAGTCATGGACCTGCCCTTGGAGAGGGAAACCAAGTCACACCAGACAAAACTGAAACATTACATAGCTACGACAAACAAACTGAGCATACATAGAAAAGACAAAAAGACACTTAAAAAAACTAAGGCCTTACAACTTCCTCCAAGGTTCTTTGATAATAATACATGGCTTGCAGTAATCCTCTTCATCAGCAGAAAGAGCAGGAAGCGAATCCGGAGGCAGTTCTATTGCACGAGGAAGTTTCGACAACATCTATGATGAAACTACCAACCTGCTCATGACCCCCTGAATTTTTCACTTTCAACTCCAGATTGTGTTAAGCTTCTTCCAGATGTCGGATGGACATAGTATCATGTTGTTGAGGGGTTCCCTGACAAGGATCATGCAGATGAAATCTCGATGAAGATGAGGATGTCGACTTTCCATAAGAGCTCTCTGAATTGCTAGAGGGAGACAAATAGGGAGATCTATCTTTTTCCTAGAGTGACTGAGCTAAGACATTTTTCATGCGCCAGTAGTGGAATAATCATTGTCTCAAGGGATGAGTCGTACGATGATGAGCCACAACTTCCGCCTCCTAATCATCCACAACCCGAAGAATACTAAGTGGGATGTGAGCACCATAACCTGCCCCCTGGAGCTACTTCCCCTATGAGGTGTAGCACAGAAACGTCATGGCATGGTGAAGGAACAATTCCATAAGTTCGTAACCTTAACCTTATTCCTGGGCAGAGAACTGATGAGCCATGTCGGAATGAGGAGAATCAAGACCACGAGGAGGATAACCATCTATAGAGACTGGATTTGTGCGAGAACACCTGGTGAATTGAAATCCTTCATGTTGTTGCCATAATGCGAGGTGACATGTGTGTTGATCCGAATGTCATTGAACTTATATGACCTGTGCCAAGAGAAGTGAACTATTAAATATCAAGAATAGTTGACAAAATTTGCGGGTGGACATTTAATGAAGTGTCCTACCCTTAGCCACGTCCATCCTCGGAACACCCGCACCCGGGGTGTTATTTATCGTGATTACCTTAAGAATAAAATTTGGTTATCACATGCGATACGATGGAAAAATACCATCGAACACTTAAAACCATGGTCTTCTAAACCACCAATGGTAAATCCATTATTAATGGAATACAAGTTATCTTTAATAATTTTTTTACTTAAGTCAAGGTTAACCTAACATGTATAACCCTTAAGTGAAATCATGGACGAACTACTCCTAAAAAACATTGATTCCAATTAAATGGGGTGAAAATGAAGGATTCTTGCGAATTATGGAGAGGAAAAGAGTATTTAATTTTAGGGTGAATTATTATAAAACATTTAAAAATATTCTCATATAAAATTTTACACCCATGGGTATTATTTTTCCCATAATTAGATAAGTAATACTCAACAGATTCTTTTTGTAGTGTTGATTGCATTGGTATATATTTCAAATAACATTATTTTGTGGACTTGATCCTACTATTGTGGGTGGCTTATATCAAAATCCTCCTAGTGCAAAGTTAACTGCATTGGTATAAATCCATGGTATCCCTCTTGGTGACCCCACATACCACATGCCAAACACCCAAAGAATGATTATGGGAAACAAAGTCACCCAACCAAAAGACTAGGTCAAGTTGCTTGACTACTTGGTTTCTAAGCTCCACGAAATTGTTCACACACATCTTGCTAAGAATGATGGCATGTAAAAATAACTTAATTTGTTGGTACACCAATTCATACCCAATCAGACTAATGGAAAGAGTATCACATGGATCCACCAAATGGGGAAACTTCCAAGGATGGATGGCATCACCATACAACCCCCTTTAATGATAACCATAGCCATCAATCACCCTTTCAAGATAGCTTCATGTGGCACATATATCCCAAAGTAAATCTAAACAAGTTTGATGGTTCTTACCCTACAAGGTGGGTTACATGGATGGAACAATAATTTTCCCTTTAGGTTTTATTGAGGACTTTATGAAACTTATGGTGAATGTTATACTTAGATATGGAATAGTGAAAATGGCGGAGATGGCTTAAGAGATCATATGGGGGATACGTTGCTTGAACCTTATTTTTTAAAGCCAACAATGCTTGTTTTGAAAAAAACATTCATTATTTGGCAAGCTCTACCAATTTAGGCCAAACAGACACAGTGGAAGAATTTATAGAAGCCTTTGAGCAACTGAAAATATGCACAAAGGGCATGACAAATTTCTTTTTCAAAGAATGGTTTATCATTGGTTTAAAGGAGAAGATTAGAGCATAGGTATTCATGGCTCACTCAACTACTTGGTCGGAGGCTTTTGAACAAGCTTACGAAGCACAAGTGGTGGCCAACACTCAAACCCAAAACCTCATTTATTCCTTTCCCTCGCCCCACTTTGGCATTAACAACAACTCCTTCCCCCCAACCCTTGAGAGTTCGTAAACCGACTCAAGAAGAAGATAAAGAATGGCAATGCCTCAAAATCTTCTATAATTGTTATGAGATATATTTCAAAGGGAATAAGTTATTTCAAATTGATGTCACCCATCTAGAGCAATTGGAATTCATTCCTGTGTAAGACACTCCAAGGATGGATTTAGAAAAAACCACTCCCCCCAACAAGGAAGAAACTATCCTATAACCTCCTTGTGCGGTACCTCAAATTTTCCTCCATGCTTTATCCAAAATTTCATCTCCGCAAACCCTAAGGTTGGTTGGCTACTTCAAGCATAGAAAGTTGATTTTTCTATCAATAGTGGAAACACCCAAAGTTTTATTCATATGAGAGTTACAGAAGAAACCCATTGTTATGTCCATGCAATGCATACTTTTCAAATTAAGGAAATGTGGTGGAAAGTGTGAGAATATGTAACTTCAAATGGGTGATTATCAACTCAAATATCATAGGTTCATGATTGAAATTGGTAGTTTGTGTTGAAATTTTAGATGCATAATGGTTACACACTTTGGGTCCTATTATGGATTTCAAAGAATTGTACATGAGATTCACTAAGGATAGTTATAAACACACACTCAAGGGGCTCAAGTATATCTTCCTTGGAATTGTAACCTCTCATTGTATGGATAAACTCTTGAAGAAAGAGCACTCAAGAATTATTGCTTAATTCCCTGCCATCCAAGCCATGGACAACCCCCATAGAGCATTCACCTTGATTTATATTTGATCATGACTAAACGTTAATAGGTATTTGGAACACCTTATGGTACATCCCTTCATGTGGTGAGCATGACCATTGAATACTAGTAGTTAACCAGACCTAATGTGTGCCCTTATAGACACCATTTTGCATAGAAGAATGAAATTGGAAAATATTATTTAGGCACTATTGGAGCCATAATAACCCTTAATCATCACCTTTGGTGATGGCATTGAAGGAAAAAGGCAATATGTGCACGTGTCTTGATTTTCGTGCTGTCAATAAGTTGAACATCAAAGACAATTTTTTCATCCCAATTATTGATGATCTCTTGGATGAGCTTCATGGTGCTAAGTTCCTCACTAAACTAGACCTTCACTCGAGATACCACCAAATAAGGATGAAGGAGGTATACATTCCAAAGACAATCTTCCACACACATAAAGGACATTTTGAGTTTTTAGTGGTACCTTCTGAACTTTGCAATGCTCCACCCACCCTTAAGAGCCTCATGAATAAGCATTTTTTGACCTCTTGCACAATTGTGTTCTTGTATAATTTGATGATATCTTGATCTAAAACAAAACCTAGGAAACACATGTGGAGCATGTTAATAAAATTGTAGAACTCTTCAAGGCCTATGTTACTAGAAACAGAACGTAGACAGTCGTTTCCCTCCTAAAACGGCTAAGAAACGGGAACCTGGTGGAAAACGATGTTTTTTTACTGAAGTTTCCGTTTCTCAAGCCATAAATCCGTTTCTTACGAAACGATTTTTGTTTCACATTGTTTATGTGGACCGTTTCTTGTTTTTTTTGGTAAATGTGGTAGAGATTGTTAGTTTTGTACCTAGGGAAGTGTTCCCCTAGGTGACTTTAGCCTTTTAGTCACCTAGTGAATGGAAATAAAGTGAACTTGCATTAAATGACTTAAAACACATTTAATGTGGCTTTATAACATTAAAGTCACTTTTTGATAAATATAAGTGGGTGAGGGAAATTAACTTTTTAATAAATAAAAAGTGTGCATTTAATTTCCACCATTGATCTAATTCATTGCTAGCCATTGGATTAAGATCTCTTCACCTACCTAGGGTTGAGAAGCAAAAAGCAAGCAAAAGGCAAAACGTGAATTCATTCTTGTGTTGAGAGTTTGAAGAAAACGAGAGAGAGCCGAAGAAGAGAGAAGGGCATGATTTCCGAGATAGAGGTGGAAGTGATTTTCAGTGGGCACGATTTCCAAGACATTTATTACAGGGCACGATTTTTGAGGTGGAGTACGACCACATTTATTGCAGGGCACGAATTTCGATATAGTGTATGGATTGCATTTATTTGGCACAGAAATCGATGAGCCGTATAGTTTCATTTATTGCAGACCATACTGTATAGATGCAGCATGTTTTTCGAGGCAGAGTTGGGCACAAATTTTGAGGGAAGATTCAGGCACGAGTTTCGAGACAACAACATTTAATTATGACATAGAATTCGAGGAGCCGTACAACACCATTAATTGCTGTTAGTACAGTACGGATTCTGGGCAGTTTGGCACAGTTTTCGAGGGCTGGTTTTGCTGATATTTTTGGCACGTTTACCGAGAAGGTTTGCACAGAAATCGAGGCAGCAAAAGGCACAAAAATCGAGACAGTTTGCTGGTCAAATTTCTGGGTTGAGATAAGTTGGATTTTTTACTGTAAAAATTAATGTCTGATTTTTTATCCTGAAGCATAATAAAAACGCTCTCTCTCTCTCTGACTGGTTTTCCCCTAGTGGGTTTTTCCAGGGCCATTTGGATCAAAATTCTGAGTACAGTGTGTTTGAATGGAGTGCTGAATATTCACTTTCTGTCAGTGAAAGATTTAATTTACAGTAGTGTTTTAAGTCTGAAAATTTTGTTTACTTCCAGAACTTTATTTTTCCGAGAATGTCATAAATTGAGATATAAAATTTTACTTGAAACCGGTGGCTGAAACTTAAGAAAAATTTACATGGTATCAGAGCGTGTTGTGGCAGAAAATTAATTTTTAGCAGTGAAACAGTCATTTCCAGAATTCAGAAAAACATTTGTGATAGTGGTACATTTTGTTGAAACTTGTTCTTTGAGAAAATGACTTCCGTGGGGTTGAGAACTGAGGATAGGTTGGATGGGGCAGCAAACTTTGTCTCATGGAAAGCTCGGAATTTACTTGTGCTAAAGGAGAATGGGTTATGGGAGGAAGTAGTTAGAAACACTACAACAAATCCCATTGCTATTCCCCCTTCTACGGATGCAGTGTTACTTGCAGCCTTTAATAAGAAAGATATTAAAGCCACATTGAGGATAATCTTAGATGCTGTTAAAGATCATGTTATTCCTCACATTTCAGCAAAAGATCATGCACATGAGATGTGGTCTGCTTTGATCGGGTTGTTTCAAAGTACTAATGAAAACAGGAAGATGGTGCTTAGGGAGAAGCCGAAAAACATCAATATGGTCAAAGGAGAGGTGTGTATGGCCTATCTTACTAGGATCTCTCAGGTGATTGCTTTGAATGGGGTGACTGCACCTTGGACTGTGTTTGTTTATGGGTTGGTGGCTAGAGAGAACTTACCATCTTGGGATAGACTCTGTGATGATTTTTTTCAGGAGGAGACTCGCAGGGGTTTCTTATAGTGCAGTGGTTCTACTAGTAGGGGAGATGAGGATGATGTAGCATTGACAACGAAAGGGAAGAAGAAGAGCAAGAAGGGTGGGGCCAAGCAATAGGAGGATGGGAAAAAGAAGGATATGAGCATTGTGAAGTGCTTTGCATGTCACAAGATGGGACACTATGCTGCTACGTGTCTGAACAAGAAGAAGAAGAAGTAGCAGAAAGCCGCTTCAGTTGAGATCGATGATTTTACAGCACGATTTTAGAGTGAGTTTTCACTATGCACTGGGCATATCGAGAGAGAGAGAGAGAGAGCATCCATTCTCACCAGTGTAGATGTTGACAGATAGAGGGATTTTTCCTGCGTGACAGACCATTCTTACAGTGCATCTACTTCTAGCACTTGGTACACAGATAGTGGAGCCTCAAGTCACATGATAGGTGCTCGTGAGATGTTCTCCGAGCTTTCACAGGAAGAGACAGATATGGAGGTTGTGTTGGGAGATGACTCAGTAGTCAGTGCAGTTGGACATGGGACCATTACATTTCAGAGGGAGTCCATGAGTCCCATGGTATCGCGGGATGTATTGTATGTACCTCGGCTGAAGAAGAACCTAGTGTCAGTTTCCATGATTGAGGATTAGGGTCTTGGGGTGTCTTTCCTAGATGGACACGTGCATATGTTTCCCAAGTCTGCAGGACCATCTGCTTCAGTTGCCATTGGAGTGAGATGTGGGAAACTGTATAGGCTCTTGTTTAATCCACAACATGCTTTAGCACATAGCAGCAAAAGTGAGTTGTGTGATCTTTGGCATAGGAGGATGGCTCACTTGCATCATCCATCCTTGGGGTTGTTGAGGCACATGGTGATATGTTTACTAGAGTTCAACACAGGGCAGAGCGATGTGTGTAGGGGGTGTGCTTTGGGAAAGTACACCAAGATTGATTTTTCGAGCAGTGATAGTAGGTCAGCTAGTACTCTTGACTTGATACATTCAGAATTATGCGGACCTATGTCTTCTCTGTCCTTGAGAGGATACGAGCATTATGTGACATTCATTGATGACCATTCCAGGAAGACTTGGATTTACTTTCTGAAGAGAAAGAAGTCCGAGGAAGTCTTGCAGAGGTTCCAAGAGTTAAAAGCTCTTGCGGAGAACCAAACATGGAGGAAGATCTGAGTCTTGAGATCGAATAACGGGGGTGAGTATACCTCCAAGGAGTTTGATGGATTTTGCAGACATGAGGGGATTAGGAGATAGGTGACAGTTCCGTATACTCCAAAGCAGAATGGAGTAGCAGAGAGGAAGAACAGGTCCATTGTTGGAGCAGCTTGAGCTATGTTACATGACCAGTCACTTCCTTTCTTTCTCTGAGCTGAGGCTTGCAGCACTGCTGTATATCTCCAGAATAGGAGTCCCCATCAGGGCAGTGGGGAACATGACACCTGAGGAGTGTTTTTTAGGCAAGAAGCCTGAAGTTGGCCATTTTCATATATTTGGTAGTCTGACTTACTCTCATGTCCCTTCAGAGAAGAGGACAAAGTTGGAGCCCAATGCAGAGAAGGGAATCTTTATGGGTTATGATGAGACTGCGAAGGCTTTCTGTATTTACCTTCCCTCTCAGAGGAAAGTGGTGGTGAGGATGTGAAGTTTGAGAAGGAGAAATTCTTCAGGAGGTCGAGAGAGTCAGAGTAGGGAGAGCAGCAGGTCCCTGCACCTCAGGTTGTAGCATAGGTTCCATCTACGCAGCAGTTAGGATCACAGGTTTCCAGGGTTACAGGACCACAGAGTGTTGGCACAGGTTCACCAGGTTCAGTGGTTAGGCTAGTAGGGTCTTCGGGCACAGGTGATGGGTCTACTATTACAGGTACACCTTACAGGGGATCAGGATCAGGATCGAGATCAGGATTACAGCATACACCTAGTGTTGGCACACCAGTTTCAGGTTCACAGTTGACTGGGGCTTCTAGCTTTGGTAGCTCTTCAAATGAGGACAGACCAGTGTGGGAAGAACGTTCAGGGAAGAATAAGACTAAGTGGATTCGGGAGACCTTGAAGGATTCCTTAAAGGCTAGGACACCCAGTGACAAGGTGAGAGCCATCAAGATGCTTGACAGATTGGGCATGGTGTTGGTGGCTTGTACACGATATTTTGAGCCTTCTACTTTTTAGGAGGCCTCCCAACATTTGGTATGGAGAGATGCCATGATGGATGAGTACCATTCCATCATGAAGAATGATGTAGGGGAGATTGTTCCGAGATTGGAGGGGAAGTCAGTGGTGACTTATCATTGGATTTACAAGCTGAAGCATGCGGAATATGGGAGTGTGGAGAAGTACAAATCCAGGTTTGTAGTGCAGGGGTTTTCACAGGTTGAGGGCATTGATTATGATGAGACTTTTGCACCGGTTGCTCGGTATACATCTATCAGGGCATTGATTTCCATTGCGGTGGAACTGGGTTGGAAGATCCATCAGATGGATGTGAAGACCACATTTCTCAATGGGATCATACAAGAGGAGATTTACATTGAGCAACCTCAGGGATTTGAGATACATGACAAAGAGACACATGTATGTAGGTTGAAGAAGGCCCTTTATGGGCTGAAGCAGGATCCAAGAGCTTGGTACTCCAGGATTGATTCTTACTTGCTGAGTATGGGGTTTCAGAAGAGTGAAGCAGATCCGAATCTCTACTTCATGATGGTTGGAGATGATCCGCTTATTTTTCTGCTATATGTTGATGACTTGTTTATCATAGGGAGAGAGAGACCCATTGCAACTTGCAAGAATGATCTTGCAACAGAGTACGAGATGATTGATATTGGGTTAATGAATTATTTTTTGGGATTGAAGGTTTGGTAGGAGCCTGGACATATTTTCGTGGGGTAGGGAAAGTATGCAGTTGATATTTTGAGGAGATTCAGAATGGAGGATTGCAGGTCTATGTCGACACCTATGATCACCAACTGGAAGAAGCTTCATGCTTCTGAGGGAGAGTTGGTGGATCCTACTTTATACCGTCAGCTTATTGGGTCATTGATGTACTTGGTCAACACTCGGCCATATTTGTGTTTTGCAGTGAACACTCTTAGACAGTTCATGGTTGAGCCTAGGAGTGTGCATTGGGTCGCTGCAAAACATGTGTTGCGCTATCTTTCAGGGACAGTGGATTTTGTGTTGGACTACATGAGGTCAGAGGGGATCATACTGGTTGGTTATACAGACTCAGATTGGGCAGGAAGTGTGGCAGACCGAAAGAGCACTTTCGAATGTTGTTTCAGTTTGGGCTCGACAACAGTGTCGTGGCTCAGTCGGAAATATAAGTCCATTGCATTGAGTACTATAGAGGCTGATTTTATGGCATCTAGTTTGGCCAGCTGCAAGGCCTTGTGGCTTCGCAAGTTGCTGGTGAATCTATTTGGTCAAGAGCTTAGTCCTATGGTTATTTACGGTGACAATCAGAGTTGCATCCATCTCTCTGAGAATCCAGTTTTCCATGCAAGTCAAAGCACATTGAGATCAAGTATCATTTCATCCGAGACTATGTTCAGAGAGGGGCAGTGATGCTTCAGTACATTTCCACAAATGAGCAGGTAGTAGACATTCTGACGAAGTCTTTGGGGAGGGGCAAGTTTATCTTCTTCAGAGACAAGTTGGGTGTGGTGTAGAACACCTTCCTCGGTAAGAGGGAGTGTTAGTTTTGTACCTAGGGAAGTGTTCCCCTAGGTGACTTTAGCCTTTTAGTCACCTAGTGAAGGGAAATACAGTGAACTTGCATTAAATGACTTAAAAAGCATTTAATGTGACTTTATAACATTAAAGTCACTTTTTGATAAATTTAAGTGGGTGAGGGAAATTAAGTTTTTAATAAATAAAATGTGTGCATTTAATTTCCACCATTGATCTAATTCATTGCTAGCCATTGGATTAAGATCTCTTCACCTACCTAGGGTTGAGAAGCAAAAAGCAAGCAAAAGGAAAAACATGAATTCATTCTTGTGTTTAGAGTTTGAAGAAAATGAGAGAGAGATGAAGAAGAGAGAAGGGCAGGATTTTTGAGACAGCGCTGGAAGTGATTCTCAGTGGGAACGATTTCCAAGACATTTATTACAGGGCACAGTTTTCGAGGTGGAGTACGACCACATTTATTGCATGGCACGGATTTTGAGACAATGTACGGACTACATTTATTTGGCACAGAAACTGAGAATCAGTACGATTGCATTTATTGCAGACCGTACTGTATGGACTCGACGCAGTTTTTGAGGCAGAGTTGGGCACGAATTTTGAGGGAAGATTCAAGCACGAGTTTTGAGACAACAACATTTAATTCTGGCACAGAATTCGAGGAGCCGTACAACAACATTAATTGTTGTCCGTACAGTATGGATTTTGGGCATTTTTGCACAGTTTTCGAGGGCTGGTTTTTGTTGATATTTTTGGCACGTTTACCGAGAAGGTTTGCACAGAAATCGAGGCAGCAAAAGGCACAATAAAAATTAATGTCTGATTTTTTTTTTATGCTGAAGCATAATAAAAACTCTCTCTCTCTCTGACTGGTTTTCCCCTAGTGGGTTTTTCCAGGGCCATTTGGCTGAAAATTCTGAATACAATGTGTTTGAATGGAGTGCTGCATATTTACTTTTTGTCAGTGAAAGTTTTAATTTACAACAGTGTTTTAAGTCTGAAAATTTTGTTTACTTCAAGAACTTTATTTTTATGAGAATGTCATAAACTGAGATATAAAATTTTACTTGAAATGGGTGGTTGAAACTTAAGAAAAATCTACAGAGATGTGCGAGTCCAACTCATAAAGTAGAATATTACACCGGTCACACGCTCTATAGATTTACCGCAGTAATATTTTTGAACAGGGAGAAGCTAATTGTGGTTTCGATATGTACACAATGGCCCTGCAAAAGATAAGTGAGGAGTCCAGGCCAGTACTTTGCATGTTCCAAGAAAATCCAAGATGGTTAGATCTCCTTGCTTTTCAAAAGAATTAGGCTTCAACCGCGAGGCCTGGACCAAAAAGGAGGATATGATTATGTCTGAATACATTAGCATTCATGGCGATGGTGGATGGAGAAATCTCCCCAAAAAAGCAGGTGAATGATCTAATTCTCTTATGGAAGGAGGAGTCGAGGAGCGTATTTTCTTGCAAGGTTTCCTGCCGCTGAAATTAAGGATATTCAATGGCCTCCAGTGATTTATTTTATCTGGAACAAATAGGGAGCATCATGCCTATGACAACCCATTCCGAGATAATTTTTTTTAGCATTAGGATTACTGAGAGAATCGAGGGTCCTAAGGAGTTTTTCATATTCGATTTTGAATCACAGCGAGTTCAAGGGTTGCGTAGCATTAGATTTCGGTGTATTATCATAAAAGGAAGAAAATGAATTTGTAATAGGGAGCATGAATTTGCATAAGATATACTTGGTGTTCATTTATGACTTGGTGCAATATGCTACCATTTATATTTTTTCCCATTTTATTTATATGCAGAATTGTATGAACAATTGAGTAAGGGTATAGATTGAACAAAAAAATGAAAATCACAGTTTAACCAATTACCATTTCTATTTTGTCCCATTTCATTTATACGAGGACTCTATAGATAAGTGAGTAACGGAATTCACTCAATGAAGTAGTAGAATGAACAGAAAGATGAAAATGACAGCTTAATCAGTGGACTCGGTTAGTTGCTATAGATTTTGATGACTATTATAAATAAATTAAGTAACGTCTGAGTATATTTGTAAGTATTTTGTTTGTTGATTATAAGGCAGTGGTTCCAAGTATAGGTTGAACTCTTCTCCATTGTATTCTTTTATTTGTTTTTTCATGTTTCCTTGGTTATGTCAAGAGCTCATCCTATAAATGGTAGAGCAATTAAGTGAGTTAGTGTGAAGGGTGTAATGTAATTTATTATGAGCAATAATCGTTAGGAGTTTAATGCTCCAAATTCAAATTGTTATACCTATTTTCTTCTATCGTGAACCACTCTACCTCCAAATTGTCAAGACTCAGTCCTCTTCTTCAATATTATTGTTTTTTTCCCTCTCCTCGTTTCTTATACGGTGAAACCTCCAAACTTCGTTTCTTGTTTATCGTAACGTAGTTCAAGGCCAACAAGTTGTTCCTCAAATATTGCAAATGCATTTTTAGCAGTTCAAAGGTCAAATAATTGGGTCGTATTATCAATCAAGAAAGGGTACAAGTCGATACAATAAAATTGAGGCAATATCAGGTTGGCCACACCCCAAGACCCTGAAATGCTTGCATGGTTTCTTAGGACCTACTGGACATTGCATGAAGTTTGTGAAGGATCATTGGTGAATTACAACCCAACCCCCTTAATTGCTTTGATCAAGAAGAAGGCCTTCGTATGAAACATGGTTGAGTAGGCTTTTCCAACTTTAAAGGAAGCCATGTGTACTACATCAATATTAGTCATGTCTAATTTCATTAAGAATTTTGTCTTGCAATGTGATGCAATAGACATAGGTATGTGACATTTTGTCTTGGAATGTGATGCAATAGGCATAGGTATGGGAGTTGTGTAAACAAAAGAGGGTACCCCTTACCATTCACTAGTAAACAATGGCGAACAATGGCGCTGTGGATTTTGACTTTCTCGCTGATGTGAATTTAACTCACAAAATCTTGTAATTTTTGTTGTTTGTTAGGCAATTTTAAGTACAGAAATTAAATCACCAAACATGAAAACCCCTAAGCACCCACACTCTGTAAAATCTAGCAACATTTTTGCATGTTTTGAAAATTCCGTAAAGATTCATAGCCAAAAAAGAGATAAAAACCAGCCAAAAATAGAGGGGAAATCGTCCCCTAGTGAATGGTGCCCCCGAGCACTCAACCACCTACATTTATAAAATTAACAAGAAACTTTGTATACAAAGGTCCACTAAAAGGAAATTGACAACAAGGGAGCAAAGCAATTCTTCCAATATATCTCTCCATATTTGTTCAAAGTTTGTGTGTGCATCTGCAATTTTTTTCAGGAATTCTTAACAGATTTTATAGACAGAGTAACATGACTGGAAATGGTATGTAGTCAACCAATAATACATGTAGCAGAATCTGTAATTTTATAGAGTCGCTCTCTGAGATTCCGTACACTATATATCGAAACCCAAACCGAACTATGCAGTTGGTCGCTCGTTTACTTAATTTTTTAAAACACTTTCATCGAAACTTAGACTTCGATCTGTTGACTACGATTTTTATATCAAACAAAACATATCCTCCAATTTCCCTTTGTGGATATGGTTCTTGTTCAAATTAGGAATACAAATGTAAATGACACCTGGGATTAACCAGTTTTTTTGTTTTTTTTCAGCAGATCGTTAGTCTTTAGAGAGTTATTTTTTTGTTTTTTTTCAGCAGATCGTTAGTCTTTAGAGAGTTATTTTTTGTTTTTTTTATCAGCAGATGGTTAGTCGTGAGAGATTTTTTTTTTTTCAAGCAGATGGTTAGTCTTTAGAAAATTGTTTAATTTGTGGAGAAAAAGTGGGATACAATGAAGAAGTTTAAGGTGATGAAGCAATTTGGAAAATTGTTGAAGGTGATGAAGGTTGAGGTGTGGTAATGGAGCCAGTATTTCATAAATGTAGTTAGTAATTTATATTTAGAATTTAGTAATTTATGTTTTTAGAAAGAATTATTTATTGAATTTATAGTGTCTAAAACTTTACCACAAAATGAAGTCAATAGTGTGCCAAAAGCATTGAGTCAATATTGATCACATATATTATAGAGATGTTGGAATTTAGTATTATCTTTATATTCCATTAAAGTTGAAAGTTATCAAGAGTGGGGATGCGATCTTTGATGACCTAGTCGTGATTAGATACATTATGGAGATGTTAGAATTTAGTATATTTGATGAGCTAGTTGTGTTAAAGAATTGAGTGGGAAGTTGAGCCAATTCTTTGGGATGCACTAATGTATGCCTTTATGAATGATAGAATTGCAATTGAATCCATCGAGACTATAAATTATGTTAAGGAACATAAAACCCAACTTGATTACTTAATTTTGTACACCAACATAGATCCATCTTAAAAGGGGATCTACCAAGTACCAAGAGGGATCAAATCTCTCCATATGCAAACCCTATTTTAGAGTGGAAATGTTGAGGAAGTGTGTAATGCAATGTTTATGATTTTAATTTATCTAATTCATGTAGTTTGTGTGTGTGTGTGTGTGTGTGGAGTTCTAATTATTTTAAATTTAATTTGAATCGACATGTTATTTTTTTATAATATATTTTTATTTTATTTTATAAAGGACATATGTCACCTCCCCCTTATGGGTTGTAGAATGAACCAAAGAGACGCAATGATCTAGTGGAATAGGATGAAGAAATGCATTGAACACAAACCCATGTGGAGGAACATACTTATGTAGAACCTATGACCATAAGTTTTAGCAATTGTTATGCATTGATAGAAAAGAAAATAATCTCAAATCTATGAAACTTCTACTTGAAGGAGATAACGAAAGAATGGTAGTATCTCATAGACAAAGTATATGACTCATTTATCAAGAATGGACTCGAAAACTCACAAATATATGGTCCTAGAAGAAAGGGAAATAGATACAAGTTGTTTTTCGATATCAAGTATATATCAAATGAAGAAAGGCAAATAGATACAAGTTGATTTTTGATATCAAGTATAGACCAAATGATGAAACCAATAAGTATAAGGCACACTTGGTGGAAAATGGATATATACAAGCTGAAGGGATCTACTATGTAGAAACCTTTTTGCTAAAAATGGCATGATCTAGATAAGAGAGTTATTAGATATATAAATCTTCTCAACTTTGATGTGAATAATTTGATGTTGAGTGGCATACTGGAAGCAGAGATATACATGTAGTGTCTCAAAGGAAATGTTCATAAGGGAGGGAAGCAAAATATGTGTAATATGATGAAAGGACTTAATGAGATGAAGGAATCATCTTGAGATTTGTACTAGTGGATAGATGGTCATTTGATTAGAGATGTTTTTTTTAACATTAAGATGTAAAAAAATGTGTATCAAGTGGGTTAGTAACAACATTTCTAAACTTGGATATATGTGTAGATGATGTGATTGTCTTCATCCATGCTAAGTGTTTTGAAGACAAAAGAACCCGCGATGAAAAAACATGGGGTTAACCATTATTCTCTAAGAATTCAAGTATAAAGAGATAAAAGGAGGATTATAATTAATTGAATGGAGGTAGGTATGAGATTAATTGTAATAAGGAGATTTAGAATGAGATGATGTTAGCATGTATCCACACCGATGGAAATTAGGGTAAACGTGTCAATAGAAATACATGTTCAATGACAAAGGATGAAATAGAAATGATGAAACGAAATCCATACTATGACATTGGAACCCTAATATATCCAACAATTAAGTTATGAGTGCTAATATCGCTCATGTTGTGAATAATATTATCCATTGTGTAGTGGTTTTAAGTAGATTTTCAAGTATATCAGAAATATAACTAAACATGTCATCGCATTTAATGGGGAGTTAGAAAAATGCATTGGATTTGCTTGTTCAATATGATGTGGGTCGGGAGGGAGACAAAGATGAACACAATATTAGAATTGTAATGGTTATTTTAGATCTTCAAACAATTAGCACTATTTCATCATAACCATAAGCAATAGGATCACTAAAAGAAAGGAAACCACAACAACATAAAATAAAACAATGATTTTCCTTTCGGAAACCACAAGGAAGAAAACCAACAACTTATTTAGTATAGATTCCATCACCAAGTGCAATGCCAAAAAAAGATAATATAAATCCCAAAGATAAAAGAAAATTATTCTCTTCTCTAATGAACCTCTTCTTTATCTCTCATGCACACTTGCTTGAGTGAATGTGTGTCCAAATGAGAAGTGTGACCTCTTTATTTATACACATAATGTGTGTGACATTTTTCTCTAACTAGGTCGACTTGTTACTCTTACATGGTCTATTTGTCTAGGGAGACTCAAAATAACATTTATATGAGATTTCTTTTGGGTACTATTGACCCGTCTTACAACAAAAGGTTTACATTGATTCTTTCAAGTACATTTACATGACCAAGTACATCAATAACATATCCCAAAGGAGGTACAACAATAATACGATAAAAATACAATAAGAATATATTCTAAACTTACATTTTCAACACTCCTTCTCAATAAGGAAAATATTCTTCCATTACGATCATCATCCTTGGACATCATCATTGGATCTCATCATCATCATCATTGGATCTCATCACTATTACTGCAACTTGGTACTCATGCCATTGACTTGTGACATCTCTCAAATCTATACATCATACAGATTTCTACAGAGCTACCCCTTTTAGATGCTGAATGTACCCGTACAACAACCAAACCTTTTTCATGTTGGGTGTACCTGTACAACAACCCACCCTTTTTCATGTTGAGTGTACCCGTACAAGAACCAACCCTTTTTCATGTTGGGTGTACCTCTACAGTATATCAATACAACAACCATCTCTTTTTCATGTTGAGTGTAGCCGTACAACAACCAACCCTTTCTCATGGTGGTTGTATCTCTACAGAGCCAATCATTTTTCATACTAGATGTAGCTCCACACACCAGTACAAAAAACATCCCTTTTCATGCTGGATGTACTCATACAACAACCATCACTTTTTCATGCTAGGTTTACCTCTATAGAGCCAACCCTTTCCATATTGGATGTAGCTCGACATGTCCCTACAACACCAACCCTTTTTCATGTTGGATGTACTTCCTCATGTCCATACAGTGCCAACCATTTTTCATGCTACATGTACCTCTACGAAGCCAATCATTTTTCATACCGGATGCACATCTCTATAGTGCTAGTCCTTTTTCATATTGGATGCAAGTATCATACGTATTCCACAGTACTTTCCCATTTTCATGTTGGATGTGAAGACAACACATCTTCCACAAAGCCAACCCTTTTCACGCTAGATGTGAATACCACACGTCTTCCACATAGCGAACCCTTTTTCATGATGGATATAGATACCACAGGGACTCATCATTCCCTCTTGCAATGGACAACGATCTGGAAAACTCCAAGATTATCCCTGAAGTATTTAAACTTCACTCTCTCCAGAGGCTTGGTTAATACATTGACTATCTGTTCATCTGTTGCAATATACTGGAGCTTCACTAATCTTCTCAACATATCCCTAATATAGTGATACTATATCTCAATGTGCTTCAAATTTTCATGGAACACAAGGTTATTAGACAACTTCACACAACTCTGGTTGTCACCGAATACATAATTTGTCTCTAACTCGACATCGAACAATCCTACAAGTAGATTTTTAAGCCACCCTGCCTCACAATTATCTGAACAAGATGCAATGTACTCTGCCTCGGGTGTGATTAGTTCTACACTCATATGCTTCCAGCTGAACTAGGAAATCATGCTAGACCCCAAACTAAAGAAACACCTTAAAGTGCTCTTCCTATTCGTAGCACTACCAACCCAATCTGAGTCAACATAACCCCGCACGCTAATCCTCTAATATGTCGTATATCTGAGGCCATACTCAATCATACCCTCATTAGAGGAAATTTCAACTCAAAATGGGCCTTTTAACTTTGATTCAAATTCCATGTCATCATGTGTTAGCCAATGAAATTGCTTTAAATTTGAAATACCGTATAGGTCTTAAACACTTTTTTATTATAAATTTGGGGATAGGTATCATAAAAAAAACTACTTTTTTTGTTTGTATTTTCGACATATCTCCCCGTATTTTTACTCAAATTTCGATCGGGAGAGCTCGTTGGATGCAGAATTAAATTCCGCATCCAACGAGCTCTCCCGATCAAAATTTGAGTAAAAACATGGGGAGATATGTCAAAAATACAAACAAAAAAGTAGTTTTTTTCTTTTCTTCCTCCAGAATTAATAAATATTATTTTACTATTTTAACTATTATTTTGTTAATTCTTTTTAGGAGGTCCATTTTGAGTTGAAATTTCCACTAATGTCAAGTACCTCAACACATGATTTGCAACAATAAGGTGAACACGTCTCGACTCTGCGATATACTGACTCAATGTGTTCACAACAAAGCATATATCCGACCTCATGTTCTTCAAGTATATCAATGAACCAATCATCTTTTTATTAACTGTGGTATCAACTATCTCTAAAGTAGTATCACACAACAAATTCAAGTTCGATGCCATCGGTGCGGCCATGGCCTTACAATCCATTATCCTGAATCTCTTCAAGATTTCTATCACATATTTTCCTTGATTAAGGAAACTCTCATTTGGATTCTGCCACACCTCAAGACCTAAGAAATAGTGCAACATATCCAGGTCTTTCATCTCAAACTCCATGGAAATATTCTTTTTCATTTTTTCAATGAGATTCTTGTCACCTGTCAAGAACATGACATCTACACAAAACAATAGTATCATTGGTTTTCCATCCCCAAACTTGGAGTAGAGGTTGGAATCAACTTTACTCTTGGTAAATCCCAAGCTCGCCATAAATCCGTCTATCATGTTGTATCATGTCCTGGGTGTCTATTTCAAACCGTAGAAGGCCTTCTTCAATTTGCACACATGTGTCTCTCTTTCATGTGTCTCAAATCCTATTGGCTTCTCTACATACACTTCCTCTTCTACTACACCATTCAGGAAGGTTGTATTTACGTCCATCTTGTGTACCTTCCACTTCATCACTGCAACTATTGCAACAATAACTCTAATTGAAGTGTTTTCAGGTATAGGAGAAAATGTCTCCTCGTAATATATGCCCTCTTTCTAGGAGAATCCATGAGACACAGATCTTTCCTTGTATTTTTTGATGTTTCCATCTTCTACATGATTTATCTTGTAGATCCATTTGGAATACAATACAGACTTCCCTTCAGGTCTCGAAAACACATCCCATATATCGTTCTTCATGATTGACTGGTACTCTTCGACGACTTCACACAATAGTTCTACATAACTAGAATATGGTCAATGTATCTTACTCTCTCTAGAAGTCTTGTCTGGAGCACCATACTTCTCTACATATTGAACGATTTCTTGTTCCCAAGATGGTCTTATATTGTGGGTTTTAACCTCACAAGGTGTATCTACGGGTCTCTATTTCTCAATCATATCACAATCCTCATGTTCTTCTGAAATCCTCTCTTCCATAACTGTGTCTTTGACTCTAGGAGCTTCAGGTTTTCTTCATGTTCTTCATCAAAGTGAGTCTGCCTTGATCTACTAAATATTGTCTCCTCATCGAAGGTAAGATATCTATTAGTCTCAGTCTTCTTGAATACCAGTATATAGACTATGTATGCCTTCGATGTATCACTATATCTGACAAAGATTCCCTTCTTTCCTGAAGGATCCAACTTCGTTCTCTTCTCTTTGGGAATGTGCATGTAAACTGGATAGCCAAACATTCTGAGATGGATAACTTCTGGTTTCTCTCCTAAGATTACTTCTTCTGGAGTCTCATTATCTAGTACATGGTATGGTGTTCTGTTATGGACCTAAACTATTGTTCTGGATGCTTCATCTCATAAGTGCATTGAAATATCTTGATCATGGATCATGGATTTCACCACTTCCATTATTGTCTCATTCTTTCTCTCTGCAAAAACATTTTTTTGTGGATTGTAGGAAGTGCTTAAATACCTCTTAATCCCTAACTCTTTACATAAATATATGACACTTCCCGAAGTAAATTCACCACCTTTATTTGATCTCAAGGTCTTTATTTTATTTTTAGTGTTATTCTCTACAAGGGATGTAAATTCTTTGAACTACTAGATACTTCATCTTTTGTCTTGAAAAGGTAAATCCAAGTTTTGCTGGAGTAATCATCTATAAAAGAACGCATACTCGCTTAGATATTTGGATGATATGGGTTCGCATACTTCTAAGTGTACAATCTCCAAGATCTCCTTTTCTTTGTTGTCACTGCTTGGAAATGGTTTCTTCACATTCTTCCCTTGTGTAAATCCTTTGCACACACTTTCATGTTTTGTCTGTAGTTCTGGTATACTCGTCACCACTTTGCTTGCAATTGGTAATTCCTTGTAGTGTTCAAGTCTCATGTCCCATAGTTCACTTGGTTCCATTTCTTCGTGAACCAGTGCTTATTCTGGTTGGACCTTCAATTTGTACAAGCCTCCCTCTTTCTCTCCAATTACTGCTACATCATCAAATATTTTACCTTTAGGCCACATGAGAACTTGGCCATCAACAAATTCAACTTGGAATCCTCTTGCATCAAGTATTGATATGGACAGGAGATTCTTCTTCAACCCAGGAACGTAGAGAACATATTTCATCATGATAGACTTTCATGAGTCTAGCTTGTAGGACGATTCTCCTATCCCTTTTATGGGATATTGATAATCATCTCCAAATTTCACCTTCTCAGGTGAGTCTTCTTCTATAAAGTGGGTGAAGGAATGCTTGAACCCAATCATGTGCTTGGAAGAAACACTATCTACAAGCCAAACATTTCAACCATGAGTAACTGTACTTGTGAGTTCTGAAATCAAGACATATTCTTCATCACTTGAGGAGTCTTATGTAGCTCTCTTCTTGACTAGTTCATCATCTTTTGTAGCATGAGAATGGTATATCTTCTTCTTTCCTTTCTGATGGGATAATCTCTTGCAATATTTCCTTTCTCATCACAAGTGAAACATATGAACTGTGAGTAGTCCTCCTTCTTAAATCTTCTAGGAATCTTATGAGAATGTTCTTCCTTCTTGGTCTTTCCCTTCTTTGCACGAGCTGTTAGGGCTTGATTGCCATCTTCACCCATGTTCTCTTCTCTGAATATCAATCGATCTTCTTCTTCTGTGCATTCCTCCCATATCCTACTGAAATTGGTGAGCCTTATTCTTGCACAAATTCCTTGAATGAAAGATTCCCATGAATTTGGGAGACCATTCAAGGTAGTCATCAAACTTCTGCTTCTTCAACATTGTCTCCAATGGCTTCTAGTTTTTCTTTGATCTGGGATACCCTTCTGAAGTAAGATTATATGCTTTCTTTATTCTGCATCTTCACACCCTTTAGCTGAGTCCTCAAGGTCATCTTCCTATTGATATTATTCCCTTCATACAAGTTGGTCAAAGTATCAAACATCTCCTTGGGATTCTTTAAGGAGGTTACATGTGGGATCAAATGATCCTTGATGGAATCAACAATAATCCTCTTGGATTTTACCAAGTTATTCATGTTCGTCGCTTTGTCTTCATATCCCTCTGGCTTTGTAACTTCTTCTTTGACATAGTTTTCCAAATCATGTTCTTCTAGTATAAGAAGCACTCTATACTTCCATGCCCAAAAGTTCTCAGCTCCTTCAAGCTTGTCCTCAAGCTTGGTATTGTTTGTCATATTGATAAAATGAGAACCTCAAATGTAAATAGATATAATAGTTCTTACCAATAAGAGTGCTTCAACCAAATGCTTTCTTCAATGCATTTCTGGAAAATTGCTTCTGGTTGACCCAGGGTTTGACACTGGGACACCCTAATTTTTCAACTTTGATAACTTGCAAATATGATTGGAGAGAGAGACGTGGCTCTTCAGGGCGAGTTGAGAAATGTACTCCTTTTCCCAAATCTATGGACATAACTACAAAATGTTTGATGCCCTATTTTTCCGGCAATAGTGTTAGGTCAAAAATTGAAAATTCACAGAACTAGAAACTACCTCCGTAGAAAGATGCGCCCTCCTAGGGTGAGTAGAATAGACCTCCTTTTCTAACTGATCTATGGAGGGAATTGCTTGGAATAAGAAACCTTAGTTTCTAACTTTTGTTAGTAACAACTGCACAAAGAATTCTTTCATGGTGGCTTTGATACAATGTTATATTAGATATTCAAACAATTAGCACTATTTCATCATAACCATACGCAATAGGATTAATGAAAGAACGAAAAGCACAAAACACAAAAGAACACAAATATTTTCCTTTATGAAACCACAAGGGAGAAAACCCGACAACTTCTTTAGTATAGATTCCATCACCAAGTGCAATGCCAAACCAATATAAGATAATTCCGAAAGACAAAAGCAACTTCTTCTCTTTTCCAATGAACCTTTTCTTTCTCTCTCATGCGCACTTGCTTAAGTGAGCGTGTTTCCAAATGAGATGTGCGCCCTCTCTATTTATACACATAATGTGTGTGACCTTTTTCCCTAACTGGGACAACTTGTTACTCTTATAGGGCCGACTTGTCTAGGGAGGCTTAAAATAACATTTATATAATTTTCCTTTTGGGTACCATTGAACCGACTTACAACGAAAGGTTTACATTGATTCTTTCAAATACATTTACATGACCAAGTACATCAATAACATATTCCGAAGGAGGTACAACAACAATACAACAATAATATGATAAGAATATATTCCGAAGTTGCATTCTTCAACACACAAATGAACATTTCATGATACTTGATGTTGATTAGAGGGTAGTTGATCTAGGATAAGCATTTCAAATGAAATGCTTTTCTGCCCCCTAATTTATGAATATTTAATGTGTTTTGAAGTTTCCACATGCATTCTATATGACAATATTATGGGATAATTTATATATTCACTCATATATTGGGGTTGACATGTTGACCCAAATAGTGCGACTTTGACTAATAACTAAGAATGTTATTTTACCCATGATTGGATAGGCACTAAAGGAATTTTTATAAGATCCTTGTATCATATTGTATTGTACTTGGACATCATTAGATATATATCGACTTATTTTATAATTGAGCATATATATGTGACGTGCATATCATTGTGGTTTCACATATATGAAATTAACACAAAGATTTAGTCATTGTTCTAATTTACACCAAAACTTTTTTTTATATGTGTGTTATGCATCTTAGTTTCATTGATTTAGCTACATATAACTTTAAGTGGTGTTTTGCATTATATATATTGATTTATAAAATATACAAGACATGACACTATTTCCATTGTCTAAACCATGTTGTACTATAGTGCATGGGTATGCATGGATAATCATGGTGGTCACCAATCACATAAAGTATGTGCTCTCTCTAACTCCTAAAACTCGGGTTCAACACAACCAATGATGGGATGAAGCTAGACAACAAGTTCTATGCATAGGAAACCCTACACTAGAGCCATATTCTACTACAATTTATCATTCATGCATGATTTAAAGTTATTCACGTAAATGTAGAATCAATATAAAATGTTAGGGTCCTACCTCAAAATCCCTACTCTAGGGTAATTAGGATTTTTTTTTTTTTTTTTTTTTTCAGATGGAAAGATCCACAGGAAACCCAGCAATACTTCCCCACATTTGTGGATGGTAGAGGTGGTAAACCGTCGGCCATCCTAGCAGAAGGCCTAACCCCAGAGGACTCAAGGCTCGAACCCGTGACCTCCCCCCGAACCGAGAGAGTGTACACACGTCTTACCAATTGAGCTAACCCTTGGGGCTAATTAGGATTTAGTTAAACCATGTACAAGGGCAATGTTCTTTAAATATACCAAAATTAGTGGGAAGTTACTTAATGAAAATGGGTTTTCATTATTAAATAAGCTGAATTTGATGGTTGGTACTCATTATGATGAGACCACAAGTAGTTGGGGTTTTCTCTTAAAAAAGTATTTATAGGGGTAGAAGGCTATGTAATGTTTCATCAAGGATAGTTATTGTATTGGATATCTACTTAGAGGAGGTTTTCCCCTCAAATGGATTGCAAACATTTCTCTCTTTTTTGAATTGTCAATACAACCATTATATTTTATAGGTTTAGTATCATTACTCTTGTAATTTTTTTTCGCACTTATATGTCTCCAAACATTGTTAATTTTATGTTGTTTTTGTTGGTTAAGTACATTACAAATAGTATTATATATCTTTCCAAACTCAAAGAACACCGTAATTTTTATGATAGAGACATATTTTGGCACCTTCAAACATAGATATATATCATTCAATGGGTAAAGTTGTGGTTGAGGTAAAAAAACACATAGTGAATATAAGTGGAGTCACCTGGTTGGACACCCTTGTAACCTTTGCTCATACCCCTTTGAGTAGTATTGCAATAGACATAATCTACCTATATATTTGGTTTTTGATGTAGTCCATCTAGTATAATATTGAAATTATTCTTAACACATCTAAAACTAACCGACATGTCAATTATATATGTTCCTTATGTGACATAGAATGAGGTAATTGCTTGTCATTTGCTATATCAACCTAGGGTTTTGGAGAAGTTGCAAGATATTGTGTACTATTTGTATAGAATTAATTTATTGTATTCATTGGTTTTCTTTATGATGCCTACAATTTCCTACAATAAAAATGCTTTTAATTTAATGACAAAGAAATCAATTATATCCTAAATTCTATTCTAGTTTGATGAATAAGGATTAGTTCAAAAAAATAAACATAAGCTAGAGATCTTCAATATAAGTCTAATTGAAAGATAAACCAATTAGATCCATCTTAATTCCAGATCTACCAAGCTTCGAGAGGGATCAAATCCCTTGAGGTACAAACCTTTTTAAAGGGAAAATTTTGAAGAAAATCTTGCACCTGAAGGGATTTCATCCCTCTTGAAGCTTGGTATATTCGGAGTTGAGATGAATCTACATTGGATTAATATGTAAATCTCTCATATGTACTCAAATCCCTCATATGTAAATCCTAGTTTAATGACCACTCACATGTATCATAGTTTCATTAACTTTTTTTAGTTTTAATTATTTGGAATATATCCCTTTGTTTCGAAATTTAGGTTGGATTCTACATTGTGAATTTTTTTTTACTTAATATTTTTAGTAAATATTACTTTAAATTTTAAGTAAATTTTATTTTACCTGACACTTTATCATTTTGTTAAAGTGTCAACCTAATTACACCTCTCTATCATACCTATTTTAAACTTTAGGTTAGGCATGACATTGTTAATTTTTGTTTTACTTGATATTTTATTATTTTATTAAAGTGTCATTTATCAATTCCACATTGAACACAAAATTATACTTACCTTTCATGTTGAGTTGAAGAAAGCGTTTCTGGTGGAATTATAATGTCTATAACATTATGTATAAATGAATTTTTATTTTTACTATTCTATGTCTATTCCGTACATTTGAATCCAAATGATTATATCATACAAGTAATCATAACACTATCATAGCAACACAACTCGAATTGACTAGGTTTGGGATTTAATTGCACTATACATATGTTGATCACAGTTCGTAAATGAAACATAACAAAAATAGAGTAAAACTGACGCTGATAAGTAAAGAAAATAAAATTAATATGTATAAACAAAGGTAAATGAAAGTAGCAACAACAATACCATTGAGTGGGCCTTGCTCAATGGTAGTGGTTTCTATCGTTAGTTACAGAATCACAAGGATTCTTCACACATAAGTTGGAATAGAACTTCTAGTTAATTAAACAGTGAATTACACTATTCAACACTCAGTTATTCACATGTATCAAACTCCCATACAAGTGAGTGCATTTTGTTTATATAGATAGCTTAGGGAATTTTCCATGTTAAATGAAATATAACGTAAGGGAATTTAGTAAGACTACAACTAAACCCTTAACTGGTTGAAAATGGTTAGAGAGGCTACAATATCGATCATACAATTGGTTGAAAATGGCTAGAGAGGCTACAATGATGATGGGGATCACAACCTCCTTATTAATGGAGGATCAAGTGCAATTAACCAACAAAAAAATGACTCTTAAACTTGTTCTTAGATTCTTGCTCACGATGTTATATTCAGTTAGTAATCCTTGAATGCTTTGTTATGTGGATTCCAATATGAAGATGACAACCATGATTTGTTATGTAGATTTAAATATTTTGTTCTCTGTACTTTGAATACTTCATTGCTTACACCCCAGTTTGGTTATGCTGATAGGGTAAATGTGTTTCTATAATTGTGCAAATGAATGTTGAGGTAGAAGGATGCATCACTGAAAGTTGATCATAATGTGCCTTAATGCGTCATTGGTTTCTTTTCCTCTGTAACTAATAATACTCTACCACTGTGATATCAAAAACTCTTTTGCAAAATATTTGGCATTATATATATATATAAGCGAGAAACCAACAACTAAACTTCTTAGAAACAAGATAAATACTTAGAAATCAATCCATCAATACACTATTATACATGGGAGCCTAAGAAGGGGTGTACTTTCTGAGACAAAAATGATATAGTAAAGGGAAAAGACATGAAAATTAGGTACATGGATGGCAAAAAGGGTGAAATTTTTGGAACTTGTCATCTCCCTCTTTACCAAAATTGTTGAACAATTCATTCTTGCTTTGGTAATTCTCAATGGAGGTCAATCCATTAAGCATAACGATAATTCTTGAGATGCATCATTAAGTGGATGTGATAATCAAAGAGAATATGAGAAGATTGTATCGACCATCTCAAGTGATAAATTGATAGATAAAGAAGACTACCTCCTTCCATGGGGATATAAGAAGGTCTTGTGGCATTCCTCTCTTGACATCTCAAACTTGATTCTTCTTAGGAATAAATTGGTGCCAATGGTATTTGGAAAAAATTAAATTTTTAAACCATCATTCTTCAATTGATCACAACCCTATAGCATGAGCGATTGTGTCCTATGTTAGTATCAAAGTTTCCCTTATGATTTTTTCTTGTTTTCCATCGAATGCTTGAGAGAATTCCAAATCAAATTTGTTGAACATATCCTCGTAATCATTTGAAGAAGGATAGTAAACCCCTTTGAACAAATATTTTCGTTGCCTTTGTATTTACAAGCCATAATTTTGATGTCCTCAGGGTCTTGGTGCTTAATAAAGCTTCCTATGACTTTGAATTTTCTTCTAGGTATCAAATATGATTGGATGTGGAAATACATGTCTATGAAACTATCTCAATTATAACATATGCATGGTATGAATAGATATAACCAATGCACTGGTAGGTATGCATTGCTAATGAAAATGTAACTGTAGGGAAGAAATAGGTTTGAATGGAGGTTAGCTTGAGAGTGTGATCTAAATGATAGATGAATGTTGGGTTATAGGATAGTTGAGAAGGCTATAATCATGAAGAAGAAATGGGCATGGTTTGTAAATCATAACTCACATGTAAACCTCATCATTTCATTGCAAGTATATTGAAGAGTAATAAAATGTGGATTGGGTGGTGTTTACTTTACATTCAAATCACAGGTTTGTAAATATAGATACGGGAGTCATTTCTAGATAGAAATTTAGGTACAAACAAATTGATTTCCCTATCATATATGAATTCAAATATGGTTAACAAAATGATAGGATTAGCCAAAGACTTATGTGATTTACGATTAGTTTTTATAAAATTTAATGAAGGATAGGATCTTCAGGCCTACATGAATTCAATGAGAAAAGAACGTTGGAGAAGAGAGAGAAGAATTCAGTAAAGGCTGATAAATAATTCATGGAAAATTAAACACATGAGACCAGTAATGGGAAGAATAACATTACATAAATTAATAAGTATAAAATATGTAATACAATGGTAATACACATAGGATAATTTGAATGCCTAAGATAGGATTCGAATCTACCAACTTGGACTGACTTTGGAGATAACTCAGTGTGGGAAAATCACCACTAGAGCTCACTAATGAAACTCTAGATCACTAAAAAACTTCACAACTAGTCAACGGATGATGGCAGGTGAGTAAATGTGCTCAACCTCCCTTGAATCATGAAAATTGACATTAGGGTGATTGAGAGTGAACTAATTGATGGGAATCAAAGCATAACTGAACCTAACTGAATACCTACTAGGGTCAACTGATGGAGATTGTTGGTGGCACTCCGAGTGGGTTCCTAAATTATATGGATTGGTCCCTCGAGCTCCTAAACTCATGCATACATGCGCAATGAGTAGTAGGTGGCCCCTAGGTGTGTCCCCCGTGCACTAGTGAAGTGGTGATGACCTCCTAATCTAGTAAAAAGGACAAATAGACTATGTGGGAAAATGGAGGATTAATTAATCCTAACACCCCAATTTAATCCTAACTTTGGACAACCCGAGATCTGGAAAATAATACCAAAGGTCACCCATACAATCTTAATGAATACACATGACTACTTAACAAACAAGGAAATGGGGAAAACCTCATGGGACACCCCCCCCCCACCCCCCACC
>LPNX011046415.1:36965-64077 GCA_001517045.1 Pseudotsuga menziesii
CCTTAAAAAAAAATTTTAGGCTAAAAAAAACGTTTCTGGTCAAATACAGAGGCAATAACAGACTCAGGCAATGCCAAAGGAGACTCAGCAACAATCAGAACTCACCCAGCAATCCACTATCTTCCACAAAAGGGTAAAAACCAGGGTATACGCGACTGTGTGCAGTAAACCCGCGTGTATACACGGAAATAGAAGGGAAACCCGCGTGTATACGCGACTGTAAACAATAAACCCGCGTACAGGAAGAAAAAGATGCATAAATCACAGGCAAACAGACAGGCTGAGACTTATTTCACACCAATCAGGCTCTACCAAGCATACATGCCCCCATAACCGACACAGAAACAAGAGAGAGAGAGCAATTCAAATACATTGAATGCCAAGAAACCAATCCCCAAAGGTCAACTACTAGGAACTCCCCAGCGGAGTCGCCAATTCTGTTACGAAGAGAAATTCCTATGGCTTGGGGTACCGCAACAGACATCTAGACTCTAGAAATCAATCTTTCCCAATATGCAATAGAAATAAACAATCTAACACTAAAGGATTGAACCTCGTACCTTATTCCGGACGGTTGTAGTAGATCCCCATTGAGCTTTCCAATCTTCAGCTTGGATTGTTATAGCACGTCCTCAACAACAAGTAAACAATACAAGCATACTATATTTCATGTTGTTAGGTCTATTCTAGAATATATAATCAATAATGTAAAAGCATTTGACATATTCCAATGGAAACAATATTCATTCAAATACACATTACTGGACAGGAAAAGNAAAAATATGAAAATATTTCTACAATGTGTATCTCTGTGAACTAGTAATGCATTGTGATAGTTCTTCTATGCACTAGTTTCCTAGTACTGTGCATGTGAACCTCTCCATTTTCTTCCAATATGATGACAGATAGGAGAAGTAATTTTGCCTCTTTCTCTTCTTTATAGGGGAAGAGTGATATGATCCAATTTGTTATTCAATGAGAAGAATTGTTGATAAGACCTTACCATCATGAAGCATCTCTCTAGGAGTTTGTAGCACATCTATGGATGAATTGAATTTGCTTGACATAACACAAGGATCTCTTTTTGAAACTGGTATCTCGTTCTTCTCATGTCAGATGAATCTCTAGTCATTTTTACAGCTGCCTCAATAAAATTTTGAGCCCATTAGGCCTAGGATAGGGAGTGGGGACTGGATATGGATCTATATACAATTGAACTTCATCTTCAATTCCATTAAATAATTCAACTTGGTCATCTACTTCAGATTCTAAATCTGAAACATTATCATGTGCAAAAGGTTTAGGTAGAATGAATTTACCTTCCCTTTCAATTGGAATCTGATGTGGCACTGGATCTAAGTACGACAGAAAGTGTGAGAATTCATATGACTTGGAGGCATGGTTTGCAACACCTTTCACTATAAGATTTCTAGTTTAGATATCTGAGATCTCCACTGAGTTAGGACCAAATACCACTCACTTTGGTGAGACAGTATGTTTCATATGGTATACAGACAACAAATTTGCAGCTAAGAAGGGTACATAGAGAAGATTCTTGAACACTCCATACTCTAAATTGATTGAACCCTTTCTTTCAGCTTGAATTTGAGTGTCATCACCCATGTGAATACTCGAAACATCAGTAAGTTGTAATGAAGAGAATGATTATTTGGATGCAACCATGTGATTGGAAGCTCCTGAATCAATGAGGAAGGCGTGTGATTTTGAAAAACCATCCTTTAGTGCATGGCATCTCTCATCATGATATTTAGTCTTGTATCCAGATTCAACCTTCTTTGCACCTTCAGGGAGGGAAACATTGTGTTTCTTAAGGAGTTTTTCATTTGATATATGGTATTCTTCATACAATATTTCTATGTATGGTTTCCTTTCTTACAATAAGAGCACTTGCCTTTGTCAATCCTTTTATGTTTTTCCTTACTAGAGCACGAGGATTCATCTGCTAGATCAAACTATTCCTTAGGTTTGAATTCAATGTTCATTTTCATTTTCCTTTCAAATTCCTCCTTTCTTGCACATTCCTTGTCTCACCAGCTAAGAGATCTTGATTTGGAGAGGCTCTGAGATCTCCCATCTGTATCAGCTTGTCTTGTTCTTGTATTAGAGACTCTGTGAAGGGATAAAGGGATGTCATTCGCATATGAGGAGTAGTTACTATCCTTGATTGAAAGGTAGATACAAACACTGAGAATTCTAGGCCAAGTTTGGTCAGAATGGAGAGCACCAATTGCTCATCCTTCTTCTCAATCCCACATTGCTTGCATTGCATGACCAATGATTTGAATCTTGAGAAAAATTGTTGTATATTTTTGAAGTTACTAGGATGTAGTGCTACCAGCTCATTCTCTAGAATATCTCCTATGAGCTCATCCTGCTTTCCAAACAAGGATTCAAGCTTATCCCATACTTCTTTTGGAGTTTTTCAGTCCACCAATATGGAACATTATCTCCCTGGAGATGTGGATGCACATTGCACATGAATACAAAAGCTTCATCAAGCTTATTCAAATACTTTGATTTTTCAAGATATTGCTAAGTTTCGAATTCTCTATCCATGGTGACCCTGTACAGACCCTTGTTGCGCAAGACAATTTTCATATCTTCTCTCCAATCAAGTTAATTGAAGGGTGTGAGGATTATGGGAGTCAGAGCTGATGAATTCTCCATTTCACAACTTCAATAACAACTATTTATTCAAGAAATATTTGAATGTACCTACAAAACACTGCAAAACACTTCAATTAGTTATCAAACCAATTCAAAAACTCTCGACTTCAACATGTGCACTTTCTCTAGGTGCATCACAACTAGCTAGACTTCTCTAGAAATAATCCATAGGGAGAAAGGAAAGAATACCAAGATTTATGTGGAACCCAATCTCTTTTGGTGCATCAATGGAAGTTTTCAAGATTTGAAGTTGGCTTGGATAACTACTCTAATACCATGTTAAATTTAATGAAGCATAGGATCTTCAGGCCTGCATGAATTCGATGAGAAAAGAAGGTTGCAAAAGAGAGAGAAGAATTTAGTAAAGATTGATTAATAATTCATGTCAAATTAAACACACATGAGACCAATAATTGGAACAATAACATTACATCAATTAATCAATATAAAATATGTAATACAATGGTAATACAAATAGGCTAATTCAAATTCCTAATATAGGATTCAAATCCACCAACCTGGACTGACTCCAGAGATAACTCAGTGTGGGAAAATCACCACTAGAGCTCACTAATGCAACTCCGAATCACTAAAACAATTCACAACTAGTTAACTAATGAGGGCAGGTGAGTAAATGCACCCAACCTCCCTTGAATCATGAAAATTGGCGCTATGGTGACTAAGAGTGAACTAATTGATGGGAATCAGAACATAACTGAACATAATTGAAGACCTACTAGGGTTAACTGATGGAGAAATCTGCTGGCACTCAGAGTGGGTTCCTAAATAATAGGGATTGTCTCTGGAGCTCCTAAACTCATGCAGATAGCTGTAGTGAGTGGTAGGGGGTCCCTAGGTGTGTACCCCATAACTAGTGAAGTGATGATGACCTCCTAAGCTAGGAAAAGGGACGAATAGACTATGTGGAAAAAGGGAGGATTAATTAATCCTAATTGTTTTAAGGATTGACTTTAAGACATTTTCAAATTTACAAGAAAACTCAAAGAAAAGTTTAGATGCTACCCTAGAAAGTTGCCAATGTTGAGCTTGAAACTAATTCCGAAACAACCTGTTCTTGGAGAAATATTAGTCAGTTGAGAAATGACGTAATTTGTTGTGGTATCCTAACATTGAAAATATGCATGTGGGTAAAAAATTTCTAATGCACGCCAACTATATAACTGGAGTAGTTCTATAATATGATCTTTCCCCCTTGACTAAAGGTGATGCATGCCCCATGTGCAACTGATTATGCATATTTGAGGAGACTGTTTTGTCAGGGATATGCAATCCATCCCTTTTTTCATAGATCCTACCATGTTTTTGAGGATTATCCATAAGAAGTGTGGAAAATTGATGAAATTTGGATCCTTTAGTAGGACAGGAATCCTAGAATTATTATCCATGTAGAACCATGAGGCTAGTATTTGACATAGAAACAATATGTGTAATTCCTATAGCTCTCATAAATTGCTTGTTTGATGAAGAGAAAGAGCTCCATTTATTTGATAGATGTCATGAATTTTTGTAGCATTTGTATAGGAATAACATCTTCTATGAATGTGGAGTCTTCAACCCATAATCTGGAATGTGAAGTTCTACAATAGGTAAAATTATTCAATTTGTAGTAGAACAAAGTTTGTGGCTGCAATGAAACTGTATCAAGGTGGAACATAATTTGTACGTAGAAATCTGTGAGATGTAAACTGAAAGATGGGATTGTAGTAGTAAAATACTTTTTCATGAACTATAGAAGTGGAATTTGATGTAACAATAGCACCAAACCATGGAATATAAATTGAAATTGAAGAGAGTTTTATTGCTTGAGTTTCTCTTCCATTTTTTTCACTTTTTTGATTGAAAACCTTGTCCACTAAAAAGTTTATTTTCAAACAAGGTTTGTCTAATTGCACTTAGATGGTTTTCACAATTCCAAACAAAAATAGGAATGTTAGCCATAGACTGGCTTTCAAGCATTCCACTGCCTAATGATGCTTAAAACATGTCTTCACCATCAGATTTAATTTTTCCCTTTAATTTTTCTTTGTGATTTTGATGAAGAAAATAAGATGGCTAGGCATATCAATAGTGTAAGTGGGTTGATTTACTTTATTGGGTGGTTTAGGAGTGGGTGTAATAGGAAGTCACTGCGGCCTTATGGAGGGTTAGTCTAGAGAAGTGAGCTGAAGTTTTGATTTGGTAGTAGTGGGTGCATGAATGATATTCCAACAAATCTTTGAGCAAACTTATGTGTCTTCAATTTCATCCACATAAGAAATTTAAATTATACTAAATTCAATATGCACTTGGATATATTTCTTGAAGAATAAGGATCTTGTCTTTCAAAGTTTTAAGGAATTTAGAGCATTGGTTGAAAAATAATGTAATGGACCTATGAACTGCTTAATATCACATAATGAAGGAGATTATGTTGACAAGGCATTTGAAAACTACTTATCAAAAATGGTAAATATTGGAAGAGATTTATACCTTACACAACTCAGAGGAGAAATATTGTTGAAAGGAAGAATCAAAATTTGGTTGAAATGACAAAGTGTTTTCTTTGGCCTAAAAATTGTTGGATAATTTTTGGTAGAAGTTGTTTACTAAAAATATTTTCTGAAATAGATTTTGATGAATACTATATATAATATGAGCCCTTTTAAAAAATAGAATGCGAGAGATCCCTTAATTGAACACCTTACAAAAGTTGAATGCAAAGTGTGGTCTCATATTACAAATAATATAATGAAGAATCTAGTTGCAATAGTCATTCTTGTATTATAATGGAATACTCTAAAGAGTTGAAGGCATACAAATTGTTAAATCTAGTCAAATAATAAATCATTTGTAAGAGAGATGTTGTCTTGATGAGAATACCTCAAGTATTACTTTGTTGAATTCCTCCTTTTACTTGTTAAGAAGTCATTGATTTGAGAATTTATAGAACTGGATTGATTGAATACTACATAGGACCATCAAGTGGACAATATACTAATGTACCAAAATGTACTTGCAGTTAAACTTGAATAGAAAAGTCAACCACAAATTTTGGAACCCCTATTCAATCCACTAATGAAGAGTTTGGTACAAGAAATACTTCAAGAATTTGTCTTTCCATATGGATGACTAAGTCATTCGAAGTTGTTGGTGTTGATGCGAGTGATGTAAATGAATCAAGGAAGTCTAGAAGTAAAAATAACATGATAGTGTTGTGTCACATATGCCAGAGGCATTTGATCCTAATACATATGCCGATCCACATAGTCAACCTAAATAGGAGAATGTTATGGCTAAATAGTATAATTCATTGATGCAGAATAATGCATGGGACTTGCTTCCTTGACCATAAGAAAATAATGTGGTGAAGTGTCAATGTCTCTATAAGACCAGGTTCCCATATGAAGGTGTTGGTGAAAGGCATGAGGTTCATTTCGTAGAAAAGGGGTTTTCTTTGGAGAAGGCATAAACTACACTAAAACCTTTTCTCCTATTGCAAAGATGATTTTTGTTCCACTAATTATTTTGCTTGTTGCTTGTTTTGGATGGGAGGTACAACAAATGAAGGTCAAAAGGGATTTCCCACATGGTGTTAACAATGAAGATATTTATATGAAGTAACCCTTTGTTACAGAGAGAAATTCCTATGGCTTGGGGTACCACAACATACAGCTAGACTCCAGAAATCAATCTTTCCCAATATGCAATAGAAATAAACAATCTAACACTAAAGGATCGAACCTCGTACCTTATTCCGGACGGTTGTANGTCTTTAGGGATGATCAAGGTAACATCAAAAGATATAAAGTGGTCCAAAGGGGTTAATGAGTCTGCAGCGGGACAAGGGAAGGCCATACACTGTGTGATTCAGCTAGTGTGGTGAAATCCGCTATAACACCCTTAGGATTTGGAAAATATGACAATCTTGTCTACCAATTGAAGAAATAATTGTATGGTTTAAAACAAGCCCTCAAGGAATGGTATGATAATATCAATTGATTCTTTATCATCCTTGGTTTCAAGTGATCTATGTCAAATCACAGTATCTATGGTTTATATGTAGAGGGTGAAAACTAAATTGTTGCATTCTATGTTGAGGATCTAGTTATCATTGGAAGTAATTTTGATTTAATTTGGGTTTAAAGTAATAGTTATCAGATACCTTTGGAATTACTAAGCTTGGTCTATTGCATTTCTTTTTGGGATTCCAAGTCTTATAAATGGATGATGCTATCTTTATTTCTCAACCTAAATGTATATTAAATCTATTACAAAAGCTCAAATTGGAACATTATAAACTATATAATAAACTTCACTAGTCAATATTAAAGTTGAATAAATATATGATTCTCTACAAGTTGATGCTAGTCTCTAGAGGAAACTTGCTAGTATCCTGATCTATCTAACTCATAACCAAACTGATATTTACTTTACGGTTATTGTGGTTTCTTGTTTCATGCAAGATCCAATAGAAATTAAATTTAAGGATGAAAAGATAAATTTTCATAATATGAAGGGACTTATAATGTTTCTATAAAATATTTTCTTGAAAATATGAATCAATGAGTTGGCTACACTGACTTGAATTAGACTATAAATGGTTTGGACTAAAAGTCTACATTTGGCTATATGTTTCATCTTGGCTTTGGACCCATAGTATGGTGCAACATCCCCTGGGGCTATCAAAGGGTCTCAGGGGCATATCATTATCTCCATAAAGCTAATTAGATAATTTTAGCATAGGATATTAGTCAAACAAATATTTAATTTCATTTTTCATAAGTTAATTACCCCAAAATTAATTTAATTACCCATAAATTAAAATAAATTAAATAACTATTCTAAAAATCGACCCAAGGGTTGGGAAATATTATTAAAACCTTTTAACAACATCACATATTCAGTCCAATCCCAATAAAAAAAAAATTCCACCTCTAAAGGCCATTTTCACTTAATCGTGATTAACTAGTAATTAGTGTTATGATTATGATACGTATTGACACTTACGCACAATTGAAAGTACTCAACGTAATTACATTTGTTTATCATTTAATAACTATTTTTCAATTCCAATGGATAATTATCACCTACCAACATGTAAGTGATGCCTAATTACCATTTTTCAATTAAGTAAACATAATAATTATGAAAATGATTTCACATGAACTAGTTAACTAGTTGTTCAATACAAACAACTAGCCTTGCACAAATTCAATATGAAACCATGCCAATGAACCAAAAAGTGAACCTACAAACAGTATACACATATTTAATCATGCACATACAAAAAAATAAATTACTTTTGTAGACCTTATTTGAGTACACAAATGAAGAATATTTCAAGTTCAATCAGTACAACTAGTTAACAAACACTGCCCGGAATTCAATCAAAACAATCGTACCCAGTTTCGAGGAACACATAGGTGAAGGGAAGAATATGGAAAATAGAATTATACAGCAAAAATAAAGTACCAAGAATAGAGCATATGGTTGTACATTCTCATTTTATCAAAAACAAAGACTCAAATCCAAAAACTAGTTACCAATTTCACCGCAATGTACCTAGTTTCCAATTTAACTTTCCAATTACAAATAAAGAGAAATATATGAATATTGTAGCTCATGGAAAGTGTATAAGGGGTAACTTAAATTCATATGGTTTTAGCTTTATGACCATATAAAGTCCATTAAACAACTCACAAAAATAGTTAATTCTATTCATTCGAATTGACTAGTAATTCTAGGAATCGATGGAATAATTAAATACAAAACTCATAGAATAATTTAAATGAAATTCCAACTAAAAAATGCATGTTTTATAATTAATAATATAGGTACATATAATTCAAACATTTTTTCAAATATTTCATATGCAAAGTCACAAATCTACTCAAAAAAATTCTATTGAAGGAGCTAGAAATTGGAAATTGATCTAGAATTTTGACAGACATTTCCCCAAAACGACCAAGAATGTTTATCCTCAAATTCTCACACACATTTCAATATTATTTTTAATACATAAGAATAAAAATATCCCTTATTAATTTTTACAAACACTTCATGTGCCAAGTCTCCAAACTATGCCAAACAGTCCAATTGAAGAGCTAGTTTTTGAATAAAAGGTAGAAGCATCAAAGAGAAGTGTCTTAAACTATTTTGAGATTATTGTACCATAAAAATAGACATTATATAATGAAAAAGGTAAGAAATAACAGTTATATAGTAGAGGTACAAATTAATTATTTCCTCAAACAAATTGTGCATAAAATCCCAAAAACTAGTTTCCAATTCCTTCATAATATTTACTTGCATAAATAGATTGAATTATGTGAGAAATTTCTTACACATATTAATCCTAAATTTCACCAAAAATTTCATGTGAATCCATAAATAAATGATATCAGATCCAAGTAAATTAAATAAACATGAGATAAATCACTTATCTTATTAATGCACAATTGACATCATCCGTTCCACCTAGCCTTTGGAATTGCCAAGCTAGATATCACTTTGATAGGCCACCCCTGAGATGAGATCGTAAATACAAAATAGAGGTGCACTCAAGAATAGCTCGAGTATCATTTTGAGAAGTAAAAAATCTATTCCTCACCACATATTTCCTCTTCCACCCCACTACTAGGTGCAATGGTAATCCAAACCCCCTAGGCCATCAAGATATCGACATTCACCATCATGATTTATGTGTAAGTCCAAGACAAAGCCAAGCACTAGACACAAAGGAACTACACCAGAGTTTTTCAGGCTTACTACAAACACCATACAAGATAACAGTGCTTCAAGCACAAATTTCATTCACATATAAGAGCATTCATGGTTTCCCAAGCTCCCACCATCAAAGGTATGAACAACCATAGTCAACGACCATCCAAAAGAATCATCAACAAAAAGACAAACCAAGGAGATCAAACATGAATTTATAGAAAAAAGAAGGTAATTCTAACTCATTGGGGTCAAACCAAACCAATATAAGCTAACTTGAGTCAATCCAAGGGGCGTAATTCAACCACAAGAGGTTAACTCTAATCCAACCCAAGCAATTCAAATTTCAAGGATAGTGAATCCAAGCCACTCCGCCCAATCAAATTCATGTGTGGACACATCATCCATAAAGGGGAATAAAAATTAGTGAGGCGAGGTGTTACACAAGCCAAGACATCTTCCCAAAATAGAAAAGGGGGGATACACAAGGATTTACACAAGAGTTACACAATGATTTACACAAGGATTTACATAAGTATTTACACAAATTTTGAGGTGTTAAGGATAAAAAAACTAGTGAGGGAACACTTGTGAAAATGGGAGTTATAAAACCAAGTGTAACCTCCACAAAGGAGTCACAAAACCACCAAAGGGGTTCAATCAACAAGTGGCTCCCACCCAAACACTAAGGAGGCCAACTAAATCATGAATTAGGATAAATAATACCAACATAGGTTAAAATAATTAAATGTTAGGTATATTGTACAATGTTTGGGTGATCATCAACTAATAATGCCACTAAGGCATAAATATGGACCAAGATAAACAAAAAAAGTTCTAAAGTGTTAGGAATGTCCTCATTCCCCCTCACATTGTGGTTCTAGGCCTCCCATACTCTTTTAGTGGTCCCTAATGTGCCACTTGTTTTCATTAATTAATTATTTACAAAATAATAATATTGTCTCTAGGTCCTTAAAGACCATTTTTCTGACACACTGTTCTATAATAATAAATAATTACAAATTACATATGTTAGTGGCTTAACACATGGGGTACTACATACCCTCCCCCTTAAACCATGCATCGTGCTCAATGAATAATGCATACATACTTTTACAACTTTTAAAAGTAGCACTACCTTCAGATGTCAAGCAATCCTTCTCCGAACTCCTCTTCCAAGAACCACAATACTTCCCGTTACTACTTTCATGTCTGTGTCCACTGCCTATGGGATTTGACTCCCTTCACCTAAATCATTCCTCAGGATATCACTGTTACACATAAATCTCATCATCATCATGTGATGAAGTCCCAAACATTAGTTATTTCCCTAAATCCCAAGTTGTGAAGTGAAAATACTGGCCCCGACTTCAGTCTTGCATATAAAAGTCCAACACTGCTTCTACCCTTAAGGCAAGAAATGTTACCTTCTTTCTGATGGTAGTTAATCTCTTTTTTGGTTCGGATTGAATAGTTACGAAAAAGGACCCTTTGGAGTCTTCTTCCATTTTCATTCAGACTCTCTAAACATGAACAAAGCCGAGTTAACTTTCATTGGACTCGTTAAACTAAACAATGAGAGACCCTCTTTTGGGAATGAGCCCCTCCTTTCTCAGGTTCATGAAATATGTGAGAATGGACTTGTCTTCGGATGAGTTATAATGAGTGTTTGTTACCCTCTTTGAACTAGTAAAAATTCAATGAGGCACTCATCAATCATGATGGGGAAATTAAGGGAAGGGAATCAATTCATTTTTCAAATAAAATGACAGTCTGTAGCCACCTTTGAACATGACACTTCTCTTCATTTCATTCAGTCAATTGGGTATTTAGCTGACTTCCAATTTGATCCACTTTCATGAGTCATGTCACTCCTTTGAGTCTTTCAAAGAATGCATTGTTCGCCACTGCATTATGTCTTGGTATCTTCCTGGTTTAGTCAATTATGCCAAGTCTTTTGTCGTGTCACCCGATGTTCAAAGGGAAGTTGAAAGTTTACCTCTGTAATCAAAACAACCTTTGTATCAATACCTTTTGAGTCAGTCCTATGGTTACATCATCTACAACATTCCAGAACTTTGCTCCGAGTTTTGTGTCATTGCTATGGGATTCATCATGGCCCTCCTTCAATGAGAATGTTCCCGTTGACATCAGCTCATCATCCAGGAATTAGTCTTAGAAACAATTTTATTACCTTGAGATATATATTCCTTAACAACAAATTCTCTCTCTCTTGACATAGGTTCACATCATTGACCTTTGATTAATAGATTTGACTGAGTGTTCATCATCAAATCATCTATTCACAATTAGGATATTGTACTAGGGTACCTTTGGAATCATTGACATCAATGGTGATCTCCCTCGCACTTGCTAACAGTTCACATCATTGACCGGTAATCAAGTGGTTTCTACCATGTTTGACATCAAATCACTATAATCACAAGGATATAATTGTAGGTTGTGATACCCTGGGTATTTGTTAAAAAGCACTCATTGCTTTTCCTAGGTTTCGAGGGAGTATATTGTATGAGTCCTAGCATGGATCCACATTTGTATGGTCGTGGTTGTGCTCGAATTTGTGTTCATTGGGCACAGATCTATAGTGTATGTATGGTAGCTATGTCCCAAGTTTGAGTCCTCTATCACATGGATCTACGCTGTATTCTAGGAGCCATGTTTGTTAATCTCTCTCATGGATCTACCTTGTATTGGCATGCATCCATGATGAGGAGAAATTTGGTCATAAGTCAAAAGTATTGATGTATTGTAGATGCTTGGTTGATGACGATCTTTGATCAAGCGAATTCTTGCCTCAAAGTGATAACTTGCTCTTTCAAAGCTCTCACCTATTGTATCCCTCTAGCCTCATGCTTTGGGGGGCATTCTGTTACACATAAATCTCATCATCATCATGTGATGAGGTCCCAAACATCACTTATTTCCCTAAATCCCAAGTTGTGAAGTGAAAATGATGGCCTTGACTTCAGTCTTCCATATAAAATTCCAGCACTGCTTCTGCCCTTAAGGAAAGAAGCGTTACCTTCTTCAGTAATGCTCACTGTATCTTGACACTAGGCAGTTCTGCCGCTTTTTACCCTTATTCAATGAGCGATTCTACCCTATTGCTGCTCTGTCATAGGGGAGGAGAAGTGGTGCCCAAGGTAAAAAGTGAAAAAGAGAATATTCCATGAAGCTTCTCTAAGGAAGAATTCATGGCACCCTCATCCCTTCTCCTTATGACCACTTGGACTCGAGATCCATCCTTTTGGGATCTCCCTTCCATCTCACCCACCATTTCCTCAACCATCCCTACCCTCCCAAGGCCTATAAAACCAGGATCATTCTCCATGGTTGAGAGAGAGCAAATTTATTCTATTGCATTGAGGTTCTGGCCAAATCAGTAGGGTGAGCATAAAAGGAGCAAGTTGGAGATTTTGGGGATAAGGCATTGGCATGTGAAGAAGAATCACAACACTAAGGCGAAGGTTGGAAACTTTCTTCTTCAACTTTCATGCAAAGTTGGTTCCTTTCCCATAAAGAATGTTGTGTTGTAATCATGTATTTTACTGTTGGATTCCTTAGTCACTGACATAGAATTGTGGATGATATTCTGGTGATTTTGATTTTTTTTCTTGTTTCATGTGGTTGTGTAGGTACATCCGTGAAGAGCCATCACCATAGGAAACAGCTACACCACTCCATCAAAGAGACTCATTCCAGATCTCCACAACTTCTACAGGAAGTCTTCCATCTCTGTTGTAACTCATTTGTTCTATATCTGAACCATTCAGAATAGAGGAACGGCTCTTGTCCACAATAGGAGCATTTTTCCTAGCAAAAAATGTGGCGACTCCGCTAGGGAGAGAGATTTTAGCACATTCGATCTCCCTTGGTCTTCAAACTCTTGTCTAAAATCCAAGCACCAATTTTTCGTTGATCGGATCTACTAGCTTATCTAGTTAGATCTTGGTTCAGTATAACCAGATCTACTTAGATCTACGTCATTCCTTCTTTTTGTACTTCATATTCTTGTTAAATTCATGATTTGATTCTAGTTCTACACCGACTTTCTATTTTTAGCCATTGTTTTGTTTTGTCACTTACAAAAACCATTGCCTATGCACAATGTACATTAAGCGGTGCCACCGCTCTGTTGCAGTGGACGAGAAGCGGTGCTGAGCCAGAACCGCTCTGTCACTAACTCTCGAGAAGCAGTGCCAGGTAGGTCTTCTAATTTCTTGTCATTTCAAAGCTTTGAGATTTTTTACTTTCTGTTCTGTGAGTGTTTGGGATTCTTTTCAGAGATCTGAGTAGTTAGATTCAAATCCTGGATGTGGTAAATGCTTGTCTTCTTGAATTCAAAAATTACACTCGTCAATTTGATTTCTTGTATGCTTGGTTTTCATTTCCGAAAGGAGTGTTTGGAAGTTTAGTTTAGTTAGATCTCTTTTTACTGCTTGATAAAAAATGAAAAGGAAGACTTGCTTTGTAGTTTTTGCTTTCATTCTTCCTTAAATCTACGAAATACTTCTTTTTTCTTTTAAAAGAATTTTTTTGTTGAGATTTGATTATAATTTTGCTTAAAGATGAATTATTGGATTCTTGACTAGCCTCATAAGCTTTCAGATCTCCATATTCTTCTTTTTTTTTATACTCTTGTCTCGTAAAAAAAAATATCATAGCTTTATGTCAGATATTTTCATTTTTGGAAGAAAATTTGAAAAAAGTACTTAGTGTGCCTTTGAGTATTATTGTCTTTCTTTTTAGGGAAAATAGATCTCACCTCATTTGCTTGCTTTCAAAGGTCAGATTAGAAGTGTTTTGCTTGTTTGTATTCTCAAAAAGTTTTGTTTAGTTAGATTGTTTGGGAAAGTTTTGGTTTTGAGATGAAAATGAAAAAGAAAATACTCTCTCCTTCTCATAAGTAGGCATACTTTGAATGGTATAGTGAAAAAAATTGCATATCATAATTGCACGGTTTTATTTTTTCTGTCATCACTCCATGCATTCACCTAACCATTCAACTTAAAATTAACGGTAGCTATAGGTTAAAAATCTTAGTAACTTGAGTGATAGGTTAGAGACGTGTTCAGACGTCGTAAAATGTAGGAGCTGTCATTTATTGCCTGCACTACAACTTGGGACCTACACGGTTCTTCCACATACCATCGGTATATAGAACATCCTTTCATGTACCCTTGAGGTATATCTAAAGGTACTTCATGTACTCAATTATATATCGGAAGGCCCCTTGTGAACGGTTGTGTATTAGACAACACTTCTACAGATTTGAACTCCCACATACCTTGTGTATATTGGGAGGCCCTTCTAGGATTCCTGAAACCATATGAGAAAATCCCTTTTGGCTGTCTTATTGGCGCAATACACCGAGAAAAACACTCGGGGATATTACTACGTACGTTCCATCCAGGTAGTCGGGTATTCAGGTGAGGGATAGTTGATCCTCCTCACCGCATTTTATTGTTGGACCCTGCGGTATATAGAGAGTTGAAAAAACTTGACAATCCTAGTGAGGAACCGGCTTGTATCAGCCCCTCTTGTCACTTAAGTTTGCTTGTGCCCTGTAGTTTGTGTAGGAGAGGTTTTGTGTGATTTTTTTAGTTTTGAAACCCTAGGTTAGGTTTTAGTGACCATACAATCTGGTTGAGTTTCAGTTGAGACGATTTAGAAGGAACCGAGGCTTACCACTCGAATTTCCTCCTGTTACAAGGGAGAGCCCAATGGAAGTCACAAATCAAGGTGCTGCAACTAACTCCCATGTGTACGGAAGCCCAGTTGTGGAAAGCAGATAGCAATTCACTGCTTACGTTAATCCCTTGGTCTAAAAGCTTCCTACAGTTGACACTTCCTTTCATTCCCCAATGGAAGGTCATACTGATAGTCCCGTTGAAACATAATATGGACGTAATGATCCTTTTTGGAGAACTTATATGGGTTAAGCCCTTTTCAAATTTGGGGTTACTAGACCTTCTTTTGATAACCCTCCACCGAGTGAGGATGAGTATAGAAGGATCCAAGAATCTCTTGACCGTGCTTGCAATTTTCAAGACAAAGTGGAAAGAATCATTTCTACACTCATTCCACACAAAGAACCTATGTTGGCTATTTTACCCTGTCTTTCAAATCCTTGGCCTTTTGTATATCGTTCACTTGTTGAGTCTTTTGCTCCTATTGATGATCTCTCAGTTCATGGTGTAACTCCTCATAATCCAGGTCAAACCTCCAACCCTACTCCTACAGTTTCAAATCCTAGGTTTGTTTCTAGTCCTCCCATACCCTCTGTAGTTGGGGGGCAATCCTCAACTCAAATGGTATCAGTACATTCCAACGCTGGAGGGAAACCCCCAACGTGAGTTACGTTGTCAGTTAATCGAGTTGCTACTAGTGCCAGACAGACCTCTGTTGTAGGACAATCCACAGTGGTTGTTCCTCCCACCAACACAATATAGTAAGCCCTCTGTCAAGTTCAGGACAACCCTCAGGGGCACAACCTACAGTCAACCAACCTTCTTGAGGTTATGGTTACCCAGAGAATCAACTACCTATAGGAAATATGAACTATCAACCTACATCTATAGGAACTATGTATCCTGGAATACCTTACCCTAGAGACACGTTTACACCGTGGGGGAAACCTAATTGGTCCTACATGCCATTAATGGGAGGAATGCCTATAAATACTATCATAGGTTCTGGAGGGACACCTTATGGTGGCCCACCCTTTGAAGGACCACCAGGTAGAGGCCTACCTAGAAGAGGTACACCTTATGGAGGACCACCATCAAGAGGGCCACCACTCGGAGGCCCACCACCTGGGGGTCCATCCTCGGGAGGAACACCACCTGGAGGCCCACCTTCAGGAGGTCCACCTTCTATGAGACCACCACCTGGGGGACCACCACCTGGAGCCCCACCACCTCTAGGTGGCCCTCCTCCTATAGGTCCACCCCCTTCAAGAGGATCATCTACCTATCGACCAACCCAACAGATTTTGCATCAGTCAACTCATGGTCCTACTGGTGTTCATATGCCTTATCAATACAACCAGTATGTTGAACCTAATCGACAACTTCAATTCTTGGAAACTTTGGACTTGCCTGATCTATCCAAGTTGATTAATGATCCCATTCAACAAAACCCTTCGTGGCCTGCTATTCTAGTCAAGTTACCGTTATACATTCCAAAGTTTGATGGGAAGCAGGGAGATGATCCAAAAAATCATGTCATGACGTTCCATCTATGGTGTTCTTTCAACTCCTTGATGGATGAATCTATTCGTTTGAGACTCTTTCAGTAAGCTTTGACCGATACAGCCACAAAGTGGTACATTAAACTTCCACAACATTCGTTTGTGTATTTTAGCTCATTGGAAACCATTTTTATCACACACTTTCAGCTACCCATTCGTTATGAAATGGGTATAGACCTTTTAAGTTCGCTCCGTCAAAACACTTCCACACATATATTAGACCATTTTCATGAGTGGAGAAGGAAGATACAACTCATTAAAGCTCCCATCCCAGACCAACTATTAGTTGATTGGTTTATGAAATCCTTGTTTTCTCCCATGCCTGAGATGTGGTTATGGGTGGTGTTGTTATTGAAGAGAAGGCTATCAGTCATGCTCAGTATCTAGACTTGGTATATTGCCAATCCTGAACTTTGTATGACCTAATCCCTTAAGCTTCTTTTCCTAGCACAAACCCTACCAAGCCACCAACAGAAATTCCTATTGATGGGGTTGTTGGTTAAATATAGCCCTCGTTAGTAGCCAAACCTACCAAGCAACACAGTCCTTCCACTGTTTCTCCTTCGACTCCTACAGTTTTCTCTGAGGTGAATGCTATCCAAAGCACGCAGACACCTGGTAATAAGAAGAAAGGTAAAGGGAAAAATAAAAAACCTAGAAACCAACAAGAGAATCCCAAGGCTACGACCATAGAGAATGATAATAAGGGGAAGAGAAAGGCCAAGTACCCCTTCCTATTATGTGGCAGTGATCACTTCACGAAGGAGTGACCTCATCAGGAAGAGATTAGTAAATTTCTAAAGAGTAACCCTACACCTGCAGTGCTTACCGATCCCTTCCCGTCTCAGCAACAATTGATAGATATCATGTCTAATCAAGGGACCTATAATTCTATAGAAGAAATCAGAATGATGTCCACAGAAATACTCGTAGTCAGTCATACGACAAGGCAATAGAGAAGAAGGACAAAAATATTTCTTCCAAGAAAGTTCCTTCCACTAGTTCTCCTCGAGTCTTTGTCTAATGGCCCTATCACCATCGAGAAACCTAATCTCAATTTAATTTTACGCCCTCCTAAGAGTACCCTCAGGAAGGTTGTTTTTAATCCCAATTCCTGAGCGACACAATTCTACAATGTCATTGAAGATTTGGCTCATGTACATTGTGTGATGTCTACCCTTGAGGTACTCCAAGGCTATCCAACACAGCGTAAAAACTTGTTAATGGCTTTGGGGGAATTAGACCCAAATAAAACCAACCTAATCCATTTCAATGTGGAGAACTATAAATCAAGATTACCCCACCAACTTGCATTTCAAATTGCAACTAGAGTATTTGGAACAAAGGTCCATAGGACTATTCTGGATGAGGGATCTTCAACCTTAGTTTTGTCTGTATCCTGCTGGAGGGCCATTGGTTCTCGTGAACTTAAAAAGTCACCTATGACCTTAAGAGATTTTGATGGACAAGATTTCCAACCTCATGGTCTGTTACCAATCCTTTTAGTCGAGCTTGGGGGCAGGATTGTTTCCATTTAGGTGGAAGTATTGGTAAGAAACTGGTTCTATGCTATGACTGTCGTCGCTTTGACAGTCTTTCAAACTCTCCAATTTACTCATTTGGGGAATATTGTAACTATAGATCAACTTGACTTTTGTTCATCAGATGTTGCGACTCCCACCGCAAATAGCATTCCTATGCTAGGTCAGTCCCCTCCTCCTTATCATTCGATTGGTGTAGGTATGCTGAAGGATTCAACCCTTATGGGAGTGTTTCTCTTAATCCCTCCTAGTACATAAGTGGTGACCATGAAAATGATTTCCATGACTGGATTTAGTTGTAAAGGAAAAGAAGCTATTGAGTCATCCTCTCTTGGCCCTTATGAAGCACTTTATGATGTTGTTCAATCTGCTTTCGATGTTCATTATGGTGATCTTCATCGAGTGGCTTCATATCCTTACCACCTGACCTACTGGCTAGAACCCTCTCTTCGTACTCTAGAATATCTCACATAGACTTTTCTATCAGACGATTCCATAATGGAGATCATGAGTGCGAATGAAATTGTATGGGAAGATCACCATCATTGATCTTCTTTTCTTTCTAATGCTAGTTTGGTAGACTTTGACCTTGTATCTCTTATTAGCACTAATATTGTCAGCAACCACAAACACCTATATTGTTTCAAGACACAGATTCTGAAGGAAATATTTGCAACATCACTAAGACAATCCCGATTGACATCTCATTCAAGCCCAAAACTGTTGAGCATGTTCATGTAGGCCAGAACTGCTTGACAGAGGAAACTGAAAGTTATAGATCCCTTTTCAAAGAATTCCGTGATATTTTTTCCTGGACATATAAGGAGATGCCTGGGATCAATCCATCAATTATTGTACATGATATTAGAACTTATCCCATGAAAAAACCTGTCTGACAAAAATTACGTCAAGTCCATCCTAGGAAGGTTGTGACTATTAAAGATGAAGTGGAAAAAATTCTAAAGGCGGGGTTTATTTATCCCATACCCCTGATGGAATGGGTATCTAATATTGTCCTCGTGGATAAGAAGCAGGGCACTATTAGAGTTTGTATCGATTTTCGAGACTTAAATAAGACTTGTCCTAAGGATAATTTCCCTACTCCACACATCGATCAGATCATCGATAACTGTGCTGGGAGTGTCATCTTTTATTTTATGGATGGATTTTTTGGCTACAATAAGATAGCAATTTTGCCTGCCAATCAGCACAAAACGACATTCATTTTCCCATGGGGAACCTTCACAAATCATAACTTAACTTTTGGTATAAAAAAAACCAGAGCTACATTCCAACAAGCCATGTCCTATGCCTTTCACGATATCAAGCACATCGTGGAGCCGTACCTTGGCGATCTCCCTGCTCGTTCACAGCAACGGGAGGACCATCTAGGGAACTTTAGAGACATTTTCCTTAGGTTTTGTCATTATAATATTCGGCTTAATCCACACAAATGTTTATTTTGTGTTGAGACTGGACGTCTTCTTGGCTTCGTGGTTTCCAAAGATGGCATTTGGATTGATCCTTTGAAAATTGTTGCTATCGTAGCCTTACCCACCCTGACAAACATCACCGAACTCCAAATTTTGCAGGGGAAGACAAAATTTCTTCGTCATTTTGTATGCGACTTCGCAAAGAAAACACATGGTTATATGTATCTCTTGAAGAAGGACACTCCATTATTTTAGGATGACCAAGCCCAATGAACTTTTGATAATCTGAAACACGCTCTAACCCATTCATCGGTGTTGCACCCCCCAAATTATTTAAAAGAATTTATGTTGTATGTTGCTGCCTCCACAACTACCATTGGAATGGTTATAGAGCAGGAAAATCCCAACAGCCAAGAACACGTGATATATTACCTACGTAACAGTCTTATTGACTCTAAAACCCATTACTCGCATGTGGAGAAGTTAGCTCTAGCTACAATCATTTCTGTTCAAAAGTTTCATCATTACATTCTACTTCGTACCACAACTATACTCGCGGATAAAAACCCTATGTACCACATTATGACTCGTCGGGTACTAGGGGGCAAGTATTCCTATTGGATTGTTATCTTACAGGAATTTGATCTTGATTTCGCCAAAGCCACTTAAAAGAAATCCTTTGTTTTTTCACAGTTGATGTGTGACCTTCCCTATGCTTTGATGGAAGCTGATCCCAACGATCCGTTCACACATGAATTTTTGTTCTAATAAGCACAACTGATCCATGGTATGGATATTTGATCATCTATCTCCAGACTCAGAGATTTCTGCCCCACATATCCCGTGATGATTGTAATTTTATCCATCACCACGCAAAGTATTATCTCATTTTAAATGAGACATTGTATCGATGTGGTATCAATTCCATCCTTCGACGGTGCCTTACACATGAAGAGGATGAAAAAGTTTCGAATGACTGCCACTTTGGAGCATGTGGCGGTAATCTTTCTGGGATGGATACAACCTAGAAAATCCTTCGCACTAGGTATATCTTTCCTTTGATATTTAAAGGTTGTCATGAAGCAGTTAACAAATGCCCACCCTGTCAACATTTTTATCCAAAAAGTGCACCCACCCTGCTCCTTTACACCCCGTCATTGCAGTTGGCCGGTTTGCCAAGCGGGGTGTTGATTTTATGCATTGTAATCCTACCTCAGTCGGGGGCATGGTTACATCATTGTAGCATTCAATTACTTTACAAAATGGGCTGATTCGATGCCTACATATGCAGAGGATGGTAAGACTGCCGCCCTCTTTTTATTTAACCATGTGATAACTAGGTTTGGAATACCGCAAGCTATAGTCATTGACCACAGATCTCATTTTTGTAATAATAAGGTGGTTGAGATGAGTGATAAGTTGTGTTTTATCCATGAAAAATAAAATCTGTATTACCCATAGGATAATGGTCAGGTCAAGGCCATTAACAAGTTTTTTAAAGCCATGCTGCATAAGATGGTTAAAGATCACAAATCCAACTGGCACTTGACTCTCTTCTTCACACTTTGGGATTATAGGAATTTAGTAAAAAAAACAACTGGTTTCACATGCTTTTAGTTGGTCTACAGACTAGAAACTGTCCTCCCTATCAAGTGTCAAATACCGTCACTTAAAATTGCAGTAGAAATTCTCTCGAACACTTCCGTCGAGGAAGAGAGGTTTTTGTACTTGATCAACCTTGATGAAAGTAGAAGAGATGTTACCTTGGTTAACGAGGCACACAAAAAATGTGTCAAGGAACAGTATGACAAGTCTGTTCAACCTTGTGTTTTCAATGAAGGTGACCTAGTCCCGACCTATAATCAAAGACATGATAAACTAGGGAAGGGAAAGTCTGAATCTATGTGGTACGGTCCCTTTGTCATTAGTAAGGCCTTAGAGAAAGGGGCTTACGAGCTCATGTACTATGATGGAATAACCTTTGGGAAACCTCACAATGGGTTGTACCTAAAGAGTTACTATGCTTAAGACATTTATGTATGGTACCTTGCATATATGTATATTTGACTTTTAGTGTGTTGTGGTATTTTCAATATGGTTTTGAGTTTGATGTCCATATTTTTTATACCATGTTTTGGTTATGCAGATTGGATGGATTTCTATGGTTTCATTGATGGTGCATTCCATCATACCTTGAACCTTGCTTTAGATGCTTGGGTGTTGTATTCCCTAGCTCACGATTTAGTCAGTTCAAGAGCGGTTTGTATTGGCTCGTCTACCAACAACATCGTCAAGTATCAGGCAGTGATAGGTTTACTGACTGAGGTTGCATCTCAGGACATTCATGATTTGGTAGTATTTATGGACTCTTAGCTAGTGGTTTGTCATCTAAACCACATTTATACCATCATGAACCCTACACTTCTCTATCTCTTTCAAAGAGTGCATTTGTTGGAGAGGTCATTCGATTTAATCACTTACAGGAATATCCCTAGGTATGATAATACGATTGTTGATTCATTAGAAAATTACATTCTAGACTGGTATATCACCCATTCATAACTTTTAAAAATAAAACATGGTCCATTGTAAAGTGAAATAAACTGTAGAAGACACATTAAACTTATGTAAATACAATTTGTCCATCTAAAACACATATAAACACAAGCAGTTAGTCTGTATATATATATATATATATATATATATATATATATATATAAAGTGTTTTTACAAAAATATGGTCATGAGACCTCATCTGAAGCACTATGGCTTTCAGGTATACAAAATGATACAAAAATCCCGAAGCTAGTAAGCTTTCAATGATACATCATGCAGACCACCCTAATGATTCTCGTGGTATCACATAATAGCTCTTGCTACCTGTTGAAACCTCAGTTGTGTATCTGGATGAAAATGGTGTCTAAGACTTGCAATAGAGGGGGGAAACCCAGAATAAAGGGCTTCGAAAGGTCCTGTGCAAGGACAATCCTATCCCCAGCCTGTTTGGTGTAGTGATCTCCCACATATATTTCTAGCCTCCGTTGGATCTTGTGGGTTTTATCCTTAAAGGATATGTTTTCTAGATTGGAAAACGGGATGGGTAATGTAAATAAAAGAAACTCAAATCTAAATATGAAATAAAATCTGATCTAAATCTAAGCTAATCAAATAGGATGTTGAATTGATTTATAGATCAACCTGAGGTGTAAGATAGACAAGTATTTTCATCAAATTAACATAAATGTAAATAAGACTATTAACTTATCACTTAACTCACAATCAATTAATGAAAATTAACTGACAACAACTTAAGATTGTATCATTCAAGGTTAACCTGCATGTATGCATGTTAATTGAAAAACCAACATGTTTTTCTTTCCAACTTCACTGATGAATCATTTGCAGAAATAGATAAATACTTTTAAAAGAAGAAATTCTTTAAATTTTTTATCAATGCATGAATCATTAACAGAGAGAAATTAAATTTATAGATAAATGGATTTGTCAATTGGAAAGAACTAACAATGATATTGATCCATCTGAAATAGGAAAAATTGTGATTTGTTAAAGAAATTTAATCAAATCAATAACAAGAGATATGAAATGATATCAATACTGTATTAAATCAAGTTTTTAAGAAATTACATAAACGTCAAGCACACAGAGGTATCTTCAGTCTCTTGTCCAAATCTTTCCCCTTCCAAAAGTACCTTAATACATATGAAGTCTACCCCTTAAATAATTATTACAAAAGAATCAATTCCCTTCAATATGGGATCGAAAAAACCAAACAAAGCTAATACCCAAGAAAATCTCTCCAGATTTTCTAAATCTCCAACAAATCATCTAAGTTGGGATAGTTAGCGGATTCAAGTCCAAGTTGGGAATTACATTTGTGATCTTCTATTTCATTCTTCGATAACTTATGCCAAATATGAATGTATATATGGATCTTCCCTTCAATAGCAAGTGGTTGTTTTATTAACTGATCCACATCATCAATGATGATATGACTAAGCCACTGGATATTCTCTTTTGCTACATCTCGTCGTTGTTAAACTTGTTCAATCATTAGTTTTGACGGGAATGAATTCTCGATGAGACCCATTAAAGGAAAACACAAAGTGTTGATTAAATTATCAACAACATATCACCTCCTTCCACATATATCCTGTGCCTTCTTAACAACTTCACCAATTGTTTCATTTAGATCTTCCCAAGAATGTAAAATAGTTCTGACCTTATTGAGATGGAAACTGCTAAGAATAATGATGTTTTCTATCTTATCTTTCATGTATCTTTGCCAATCTACAACATCATCATATGCTTTGGAAGATTCTTCCCTTCTGTCTACTTGATCTTCAAGAGTAATAGAGATCTTATCAAAAGCAAGATGAGTCTCAAAAACACTATCCAAAGTTTTAAACAATTAACTGATTAATTCATAATGCTCTTGATTAGTCTTGAGAGCTAATTCCTTGAATTCTTCTTGTGAAAATTTAGAGAATGAAGATGAAGCTGCACTTGCAGTTGCATATTCACATTGCTTCGCAAGCACGGCTATTCTCTACACTAAGATATCATTTGCAGACTTCTCACTTAGCATCTCATCCTGAAGAGAAGTATTCTTCACCTACAGCTCATTACACTTGTCATCAGACATCTTCATTAACTCAACAACATGAGCCTCATGTTCCTTTCTGGTCTGTTCCAGTTCTTCCTTTAGTTTGATTATTTCTTATTTTTTCTTGTCAAACTCTATGTTCAAAGAATTAATAGAATGGAGGTTTGCACCTATGAAAGCTCTCAAAGCATAAGCAGTGTCTGCAACAACCACCCATGGGTCACCAGATTGTTGAGTTCACACTACCTGGTTAGAGAGAGATGTATCTACATCACCTTGATAGGATACTTCTATTCTTACCTCTTCTAACCACTACTTTATTAGACTTACTATAATGATAATCTCTAAGAGATATTACAATATCTTCATTAAACTCATCTCTTACCTCATCAGTGGAAGAAGTGTCAATCCCGATGGACACCAAAGGAGAAGTATGAGTGATGGTAGGAGAAGGCATAGGCACGGTGATGTGAGCAACGAGTAAAGGAGAAGAACTACTTTGGAAAATAGATGCTTCAATAGTCGAAAGGATGATTGGAATAGAGGTTTCAGGGGATGAAGCATGAATGGTATCAGCTGATAGTGATGATGAAGATAATAAGGCCTTTCCAGGAATGGATGATGTTGATAGAGAAAAAGAAGGAGGTATACGTAACGCCTGATCAGTGGGATGAGCGTTAGTAGGTGTATCGGTGGGAGGGGCTTCAGGGGTGGAGCCATATTGGTTCCGCCGGGTCTGGAGGTTGACCTCATCGGAGGACATCATCAACAAGTGGTGGGTCCCTGAATCGAACATGGGTTGATCAGGAGCAGCGTAAGTGATTTGTTGGCTTGGTGCGTTAGTTTGAGGGGGAGCCAACGGTTCAGTGTTCACTACGCCTTAGGTTGGTAAGGGGTTTTGCAGCACCAAAGGTGGCTGCTGAGGTTGTGGGGGGTTGGGTGGTGCTTGAGGAGCCACCTGCCCTTGGAGGTGTACATCCGCAGCCAAAAGTTGCCGAACTCGGTCCATATGTGGACAAAAATGTGTGTAGTGGCCATAGACCCCGTAAATAGAACAAGGATAGTTTGTGCGCAAATTGGGGTTTTTAGCCTGCTTGGGCGGGCGATCAGGGTTTTGGTTATTAGGGGCCGCATTATTACTAGCGGGGGGATTAGGGTGTTGACCAGCTTGCTCGGTTGGTTGGTTGTTCCCACGATTTCGGCCTCTACCGCGGTTTTGTTGGCCCTGGTTGCGTTGGTTGTTCTGGTTTTGCTGCGGGTTTTGTTGAGCATAAACTTGCCCTTGGATAGTAGGTGGATTCTGAGGTTGCGCGTGGGAGGGAGTAGGCTGCGGTGGATGATATGTAGGTGGAGGCTGCGCAGGTGAAGCAACCTGAGGGGGTTGCTGATAGTGCTGTTGTCAAAACCCCAAAATTTCAAAAAAAATTTAAACTTTTATAAATAGCATAATCTCATGCTATTGCAATAATTAAATATTGATTAGTTAATGCTATAGTTTGTAACTAAATAAACTTTATGTATGTTTAGAAATACAAGCTGATTTCTTGTCAGTCTTCTGATTAATTTCTGTTTGCAACAGCAAGGGGATATGCTATGTTAGACTGGGCTCACTTAGCTGCTAAGCTAACGCACACAGTTTCCTTTCTTTTACAGATATTCAGGTAAAGTTTTGGGATTGCTGCTTAACAGATCTTTTAAAGTAATAGAATCATATGCTGTTACCAAATTTATTCAGTAAGGAAATATAGATATAATGTATGTTAGCCAGACTATTCAGCTTCCTACAGGTAAAGCTTTCCCTGTTTTCTTTTTGATAAAGAAGAAAATTCGAAGATAGATAGTTTAGAGATACTAGAGAAAATAGATCACCATTTTCATTTACACTAGTAATATTAAAATATCTTTATGGAAAACTGAATCTAAAGAGTTTATTGTAGTGTACTTATACTATTACTTTCTAGTTCATAGCTTAAGTTTGGTTTATCATGATCGATCCTATTTCACTTTACCTATTTGCTGTTGACTAGTTATGCCAAAGTGTTTGACTGTAGGTAAAAATGATAAAGATTGTAATAAATAAAGTCCATAGATGTTTTACCTTTAGTCGCAATAGGATTTCCTGCTAGTTATAAATCTTTATTTAGTAAAATTTCAAGAGTTTGGAGTGATGGAAACTATCTTTATTTTCATGATCAAGAATAGATTAAAATTCCATGTGCGCCTCTGGAATAACCAAGTAGCATCATAATCATAATACTATGAACTTCCAGATTGAACAAACATCCATAAATAATGATGGCAGATTGCATAACTTTCTTGTCTAGCTATTACCTGTAATTTCTTGTAATACTAACATAGGGTAATAGTTACAAATGTGATGTCTATTAGAGAACTTAATGGCTAATAAGAAGTTCTTATAAAATTTTAATGTCGCCTTTGATTTGGACTTGATAAAACCTAATACACATAAATAAACATAGTCCCTTGAATTATTTAAGGACCTAACCATTTATATGAACATAGTTTATGAAGCTAGAACAACTCACATGTTGTTCAAGGTCTCTCTTTAGAGACTATCTCATATAAACAATACTTAACATTTAAAAGAAAATGTTAGACTTTTTGTTTTAATAGAATACTAGGGTATTTGGTCAAAAGGAATTAATTTTCATGAAACATGTTAAATAACTCTACACTCAAATTCTTATAAGCTTTATAACACAAAGTTCATTTATTTATTTTATAAGTCAAGGTCTAACCTCGAGCGAGGTCTAAAAGTATGGTCTGCACTATAATTACCAAACTAGGTTTATCAATACATAGTCATATTATA
>LPNX011046447.1:0-55088 GCA_001517045.1 Pseudotsuga menziesii
GACCCTTTCCTGCCCTTATTAAATATTACACATAGCTTCCCTTGACCCTTCCCCACCCCTATACAATATTAGCCACAGTTTCCCTTAACCCTTCCCCACCGCTATTAAATATTAGCCATAGTTTCCCTTGATCCTTCCCCACCCCTTCTAAAACATTAACCAAATTCTTTCCTACCCCCTCTGAATTATTAAAAAATATTTTTTATGTTTTCAATAGCGCGTGCGCGTTTTGGTTAACTATAACGCTAGCGCGTTTTTGTTCACTATAACGCGAGCGCGTTTCAAAATTCTATGAGCGGGAATATTTTTTTGAATTCAAATAAAACGTGCCATGTTTTTTAGAGTCAAAACCAATCCGAATCACTTGGTCACATGTCAACCTTAATCCTATGTGTATGGTTTGGTGTTTGCTTCGGTAATACCAAACCTGTGCTATGGTAATCATGAACCAAAGCTAATTGGGTGTTTCTTCCAGTTTCTGAAGAAACCTGTGTTTAACCACTCTTTACAGTATGCTACACACAATCATTTTTGACGAAATCTTAAACACAAATATGGTTTTTTTTACAGATTCCAAATATGTAACTTTTATTTAAAATTATTAATTTTTCATATTTTTCTTCAAATTCTTTTCTCTCCTACCTCCTTAACTCGTGAAACACACTGTTAGTGTTTCTTCTATAACTTTTTCAATTCTTGATCACTTCAAACAAAAATTGTATGGTGCACAAGTAGACACTAAACTCTACGTTCTATCAAAACCCCATTTCATGACTTTTGCATTAAGACCTTCAAAGGCTGCACCCACAAAACACGTACCATTTTCGAGGTTTTCTCACTTAGACAATTATAAAAATATTATAAAATTACTAATTTAAGTTTTGAAAAATAATGCCGCACTAGTGCTATGGGTTCTCTATATGGATGTCAATTTTTGTAGCTTGATTCGATCATTTAGGCCCTCAAAGGCTGCACCCACAAAAACATATACCTTATAATTTCCCTGAAAAATAAAAAGTGCCTGTTAGGAAAAATGAAATTTGACATAGCTATGCAAATTTTCGATACATAAACGTTATATATTCGGAAAGGTGATTCAATTTCCTACATTTCATTTTTTTTACTCAATGCAAGATATTTTGCATAAGTATCTCAAAAAATCCAAGTAAGTTGAGGGATGCTTGATTTTTCAGGTTTCTATTGCATCTAACGTACCAAAAAGGTCCCTCATCTTCTTGCACAGGCCCCTAAATAAAAACTTTTAAGTTTATTTGGTCTTATGTTTTTGGCCTTTAATTTTGGTGTTAGATAAATAGTTTTGGAGACTCAAAGATTATTATCGACTCGTTGAATGGTTTATCTAACTTGCAAGTTTTATTACTCAAACACTGGTCTTAGAAAGTTCAAACTTTGAGAAGCACTTTTAAGAAGCTATCTTTCTGCCATATATCCAGAAGGTTTAATGGAGTTGTTGATTCTCTTTCGAAAGAAGCTTTATTCCAAAACTTTGGAGCAACAAGAATTCAAGAATTCATGCAAGGTGCCATGATTGTTGAGGGTGTCTGTGATTTTAAGGATTTTTTCTAATTTCTGAAGGTTACTAGCCATATTTTTGAAAGCATATATAGTTTAGTGTAATTTTTTTGTAATGAGTAAAGACTAGAGCTGTAGAAAGGTAGCATGAAGTTCTTTTTAAGCAAGCTGAAGAAAGGTAGCATGAAGTTTTTTTTAAGCAAGTTGAACTGCAGGTTCTTTCAAGAACATAACATAGATGAATGATGTAATATTTCCTTGATTTTTAATCATAGCTGGAAAATTTAAAAAAAATCTTTCTAATAACACAAACAATAAGCATACCAATATTTTTAATACCAAATTAAAATATCCATACAATATTAACAACCTCTATAAAGTAAAATCTCCATACAATATTAACAACCTTTATAATAACACATATAAACAATCATCCTAACAACATTCTTAATACAAAGTAAAATTTTCCATACAATAACAACCTTTCAAACAACAACACATAAATATATATTCTTAATACAAAGTAAAACTTTCCATACAATAATAATCTTTCTAATAACAACACATAAATATAAAATAACTATATCATTATGAAAAAAACAAAAATCTAACAAAGGACATAATCACCACTTCATAAAAAAAAACAAAAATCTAACAAATAACATGATCACCAATTTATAGAAAACTGATGTATCATATAAACTGATGTATCATAGTGTAAAGCATACATTGTCTTTCACAAATATGTAAATACATCATACTTTTTTTTTTTTTAACAGTTATACAAATACATCACTATATACTCTTTAAACACTTCATAACCAACCAAAATAAATGACTATCTAGTCCCTAAACACTTCATTCGCCACTAATGTAAATCAAACAATGTCTTAGAGAAATGAACAAATACATGATAATGTCTTTGAAAACTATGCAAATACATCAGCATAGAATCTCTAAACACTTAATAGCCAACCAGTGTATATCATGCTCTAGAGCATGCATTGTATTTCACAACTGTGCAAATGCATCGTACATCGTAAGTTGTCAACAACTGTGCAAATATATCACAAACAACTGTGTGAGTACATCACTATATATAGTCTCTTAATCTGTTTTACATGGCTATCTTTCAAGGTAGCACGAAAGCTAATATTGCCATCCAATGATTCTTCGAAAATTTCATTTCATGGAAAAAACATCTATCCGTAAAACTCATTAAATTTGGTTCATTCAGTAGAAAATAAAAAAGCATAATAATAATAATAATGATTATGTGGTATAATAAACTTGACCTAATCACTTCAGAAATACCACTCGTTTATTCCTCTTCTGGTTGTTGTTCTTGACCGACATGATTTTCTTGAGCTTGTAAGTCCATGTTTGCAAGCTGGTCGTCATGTCTGAAGATTGGTGCGGAAGGTTCAACGATCTCTGCAAACTGCTCACCCTCTCCGACGAGTCCTGTTGGAAATTTCAGTTCATCCATGTTTGCATGATGCTCATCATCTTCGAAGAATGGTGTTGGAGTTAGTTGTGGGCGTTCAACCTTTCGTCGACGCTGATATACTGCTATAGCTTCACCATCACGAGGACGGGCAACCCTGAATCCAAACGGATTTGCTTGGACAGCTCGCCCATCACGAGGACGGGCAACCCTGAATCCAAACGGATTTGCTTGGACAGCTCGCCCATCACGAGGACGGGCAACCCTGAATCCAAACGGATTTGCTTGGACAGCTCGCCCATCACGAGGGCGGGCAACCCTGAATCCAAACGGATTTGCTTGGACAGCTCGCCCATCACGATCAAGTTCATTGAATTCTCGACGAGGTGGCGCTGGCAGATATTCAAGGGGTTGAACATTGAATTCTGGACGAGGTGGCCCTGGCAGATATCGAAGGGGACGTTCTTCCATTGTGGGTGGTTGCTGTCTTAGCCTTTTGAGGGGAGGTCCAATTTCCAGATGAAGCAACTTAGGTTCCTTGTATGCCAGTTCTTTCAAAGCTTCTTCTTTAGCATCCAGCGCCTCATTATCCTCTGCTACATCACCATAGGAACTGCACTTGCTGCATATTTGACAAGGTTTCCCTGGTCCTTCTCTACGAGGACAAGCACAAAAACAAAAATGATCATAGCTGGACCAAATTGTCTTTCTGCAAACGTAACAGATTATGTTTCCACACCTGCATTTCACCTCATTGCAGCCCTCTATCTTGATTAACTCCGCGTGGCAAATGTTACATTCTCTGATCACAGCTTTTGTCATCCTCTCTTCAACTTCCCCTCGAAGATTGTCAGGCATTTTCTGAACCTCTTCACAGAGTAATGGTAAGTGATTCAGCTTCTTGCATTGGATACAAGAAGCCTGTAGACATTTTGTGTTTGGACATTCCAAAACTTGTACACACTTGTCCACATCATATGGAATGTTACAAAATGGGCAGTAAGCCAGGCCTTCAAGTTTGGCTTGAACTATGGCTTCTCGGGCCTGGCGATCTTCGTATCTTGCAATGAGATCATTTGGAAGAGCTCTCCTAATCTCTGACCGAGGAATTGACTCCCTGCAGCCACCGATATCCATACAACTTAGAGACTCATGTGCTTTCAAACCGTCATATATGATATTTTCTACCATCGTCCTTCGACAATCAAAACAAAACAGATGCCCATTGGGACACTGTACAGTATCTTCTAATTGATATTTCCAAAAACAACAACCACACAATATTTGTTTCAGTTTCTGCATCTATTTCTTCTGTTTCCGTCTCTCCATCTATTTCTTCTGTTTCCATCTCTCCATGTATTTCTTCTCCTTGTGTGTCACTCAGACGTGAACGAATCCCCACTGTCACTGCAAATATTTTAATTTGGAGATCCATTTCTTCTCCTTGTTTGTCTCTCAGATAGCTTGGATGAATGCCCTTTCTAATTTGGAGATTGTCCATGCCTGCCATATGAGAGCTTTCTGCTTCTAGCATCTCTGGAGCCACAACTTTTGTGTCAGTCACATTTGAACCATTCCCCAATCTAATTTGGAGATCCATTTCTTCTCCTTGTGTGCAATCACTCAGACTTGAATGACTCCTCATTCTAATTTGGAGATTATTGATGCCTGCCATATGAGAGCTTTCTGGTTGTAATATCTCCGGACTCAGAATGTTTCCACCAGTTAGTTGATCAAAGTCACCTGCTCCACTAATCATCGCCTTGCCCTTGCCCTTGTCATCACCATCCTGGGAATTAGCCTTGCCCTTGCCTTTGTCATCCGGCGAGTCATTGAGTTATTCCATGAAAAATGAGCTTTCTTCCTGTACAGTTTTCCTTTGAACTCCTGCTCTTGTCACTTCTGAAGGTCCATCATTAGGAAAATACTTTTCATCGCTAGAATTGGAGGCGTAATCTGAAGATAATGAACTTGCAGCCATATTTCCCAAATTCAATGAAGATGGTTCTGCAATGTGCTCGAAATTCCAGTTGGAGTGTCACATATTAAGAAAACAATAATGAGGGACACATTCAATTATTTTTATTCCCAGTTAGATATTAGTAATCAGGTTCAGCCAAACAATAATAAAATAGGATCATCCTTTTTAAGGATTTTTCTCGACTCGATCTGCACCAGACCCTAATATTTTTCTCAAGCTAGTCAATCAATAAGAGCTCCACTTGCATTCTCTTTTCTACCTTTAAAATAAGCATTATAATCTTTATAACCCAAAATCACTGCATATGATCCCTTACATCATATGGCCCGTTACATTTATAATTGTAACTTTATGTGAGCCGAAATGGCCCTTGAGCCAAAGCAGATCTCGTATTTTTTGGGCCAATGAGGAGGTCGCATAAAATAGCTTCTCATGCTAAAGTCCGCTTCTATTTCTAAATTCCCAAATTCGCTTTCCCTTTTCACCAAAATGAAAATCCCCTGCTAAAGTCCGCTTCTTTTCCCAAATTCGCTCTCCCTTTTCACCAAAATGAAAATCCCCTTTCCATTCATCTACGTCTCCTTTTATACATTTTTTTCCTTTCTTGCATATTTAATATAAAATAATAATTTTTTTTAATTCTATTTTTTTCAATTTCTCTTTTTTTTTAATTATAATTTAATAGAACGAATATTACTTAATAGTTTTAGGTAAGAATTGTAATTTGATTATTAAGATAGCCTTGTGGGTTTGTTCAAGCGGTTGAGAGTTGTTTATCTTAACAAAAGTTCCTGAGGTCAAATCCCATATTGAATATTTTTTTAAAAGTTATCTATTTCATTTTTTCATAAAAAATATTAACTAAATGGATTACACTTTAGAAAAATAATGTTAATCTATCCAAAAATGACATGTATACTTGATTAAGAGTTGTCCCCTTTTCCATATTAAAGAGATGGAATCCAAAAAAGACCCTAGAGAACTCCCCAAGTCTCTCCCCCAAAAAACCCTAGTAAAATTCCTAAGCATCTTTCCCACCACTTGGGTGGTGGATCTGAAGAGTTCATTAATGATGTAATTCAAGCAATATGTCGCCTTTAATTTTATTAGGTGTCCATCTTACTTTTCCAATGTACAGAGTTCGAAGAGGACAATTTTCATTGAAGAATAAAGTACAAACATGTTCTCAAGCAATGCGATCAGATGGTAGAATCAACAGTGAGATAGTTTAATCATTGAACGTATGGAGCATGCTCATCATGCTTGTAATCTAGGTTCATTATCTTACATTCTCATCTCACTTTTTCAATATTAGTTTGGACATTTCCGCTGGTTGTGCTTCATGGTAGAGTTGTCTCTTCATTGTGGAAGAGAGAAACTACAAACATACATATTTGTTGCATCATGTAGCAATTAACACATGTCGGCATTTCATATGAAAGATTGATTTTATAATTTCTTGGCCCAATCATACAAAGGAAGTGAAAGGAACTTAAGTAGTTTAGAACCTTGAACATCAACCTTATCCCTATCATGGGGGATTCATCTTATTGACCAATATGTTATCACGTTTATTCATAGAGGGTGGTTTTTAAATTGTGAAAAATAAGGTCAATATATCACTATGTATATTCTAAGAAGATTGGTGAGTGATGACACATTTCTATCAATAGGGGTTCACTTCACACTGTTGCCAATAAATCTCGACACAAACTCCCTAAACATCGTCCCATAAAGGTTTGACTCTTTCCAGCAACACCCACAGAGCAAGTGCAGTCTCACTCAAGATGTCTTAGGGAGGGTTGTAGGAACCATGTTTTCGTAGTGGAAAGAAGATATGCATTATTCCATACTGATTCGCAACACGAACCAGAGATCCAGATCCAAATCAAGATATTATGCTATCATGCTATTGACCTTGTTTTCATTCACATGTATTTAACCAAATATATGCATCAACATACATTAAACTACTATGGTACATCAATCACAATGCAATAAAAGAAAATGACAGAGACTTAGAAACATTATATTTATTCCTTATTAAATTATGTGATGCATCACATACAAAGAGATTTGAACTGGGTAATGCCAAAAAAAGGCTGCCAAAAAATAAGATCAAATCCTCATTGAAACATCCTCAGAGATCATAACTTAATCCATACATGCGAAATAGTATACTGTAGAATGCTAAGATCCTCTTATGTTTCTTCCTTGCTAAGTTGCCCGAAGGCTTACAATGTTATTTCTATTTATAGGCTCATTTGCTCGTTACAAAATGGTCCAATTGACCCATGGATAACTAATTTTGTTCAAAAATCCTTGTTGGATTCTATCCCCTTCATAGTTGGTACTTTTTTCTTGTCGACGACCTCTCTGTCACCAGTGGAACCACACTTTGTGCCCTCTAGACCGATGCCAGCAGGCCCCCACTACAAACTTGTGGCTCATCCTCAAGCCACCTTAGCTGGACACTACTAGTGCATTTAGTTGTGTCTTGAATTCCTCATATGTTTGTTGGACTTTATCGAAAAATGCTTTGGCAGACATCCTCAGTGTTGCGCACTCTTCCATCTCTTGTTCCATTGGATGTTTTCCACCCATCTGCTACGCTTTCTCTAATTCGGCCTTTATCTGTGTCATTCCTTTCATTTCCTTCAACACCAATTGTTCCGCTAAGGTCTGAAGATTGTTCAAGTGCGTTGTTCTTCATTGATTCATTGTGCGCACCTTGTCGACCCAATGTCGCAATTTCTTCAGTTTTGATTCCTTCGTCACTTGTGCTAATGGGGACATTGTCTTAAGTGATCCCCCTAAGGATTATAGTTGTGCTTCTACTTCGTCGAGTTGTACATTTAGTTTGTGAAACTTGTCATCGTGCACTAAACTTCCCCAAAATATTGTTACGTCTTTTGTAATTGTCTGAGTTTCCTTCTCTAGTTCCAAATTTTTTGTTGTAGTGTCTTCAATAACTCTCTGCTTTCTACAAATTTTTCTAGATGTTTGTTGGGTACCACCCTGGCCTATAGTTCCTCATCCTATTTTCATCTATCTACAACCACTTTTCCTAACCTCTAGGATTTTTCCTCCGAAAGGATATCCTGACTAGATTCAGGTGCATCTTCACATGATAAAGAGACTGCATGCTCTAATCTTTTCCTGTCCTCAAAATCCTTTTCTCTTTCATTTATTATTGTCTCAATTTTCTGTCAAATTCATTGAACCTCCTCTTATGCGCTCTACACTTGTTGTTTGTAGCTGACCATTTGGTCATGTGTTGTTGCTTTCTGATCTCCGATCTCCTTACTTGATGCGTTATGAAGGAGTTCCAATATGACCATCAGTACAATGTTGAAATCGACATTGATTAGGTTTTTCCTTCATAGTACAATATCCAAGTCTTCATCCCCTGATGTTATCGAAGTGGGTAATACCTGCACCAGCCACAACCTTGTGCTGATATCTACTTCGACTACCATCTACATTGTTCCTTCTTGTGGTAGACTTATTGTAGTTACTGCATTGGTTAGTGTCTGGAGTAGTTGCGGTACCCTAGGAATGTATCCAGTCACATGTTGTGTGACTTTCACTTAGTTCTCAATTACCATGTTGGTTATTTCTTATACTAGCTTATTCATTTGTCCGTTGGGGAGTTTGACAATTCTACTACCCTCCCCTTGCTCAAATAAGTGCATTGTCCTTGCCTCTTCTTATTGTTTGTTGAGTTATGACTCTATTGTAGTTGTGGATGATGCTTTTTCCTGTGATTTTTCTTCATCTTTAGACTCCTTTGTTTCCTCTTGATATTTTGATACATCCACCCATGGTCTTTCTTCTGGGTCTAATAGTTGGTCTTCGCTAACCAGAACCTTCCATTATTTGGGTCATTCTTCCACTATGGTGTCTAGTTCTTCATCATTGAGCGTGTACTATGTCGCTAGCCACTACTTGTCCATCTATGCACGTGTTTGGATGAATATAGCTTGAGGCCTTATCGATAGCCTTGCAATTCTTCGACACTTCTGCATGACTTTTTCTATCAGGCACAGAATCTTTACCGCCTCCGTTTTCAGCACATCTAAGTAAATCTAGAATTGGATATTATTGTGTGTTTGCCTCTCTTTGTCATTTAGCACCCACAAGTTTTTTTATTGTGCTCCTCTACATACATTGAAAAAATTAGTCTCCATCCCTTGGTCGTGCATTGGTTCCATCAATTTGGTAGGCACAATTACTATTAACAACCATGAATAAGTGAATGTATTACATGTATCTTGCACTAGTACTGTATCCTCCATCAATTCATTCAACATAAAGAGTGACCAGTTCATTTGTAATCCTGCTATACACTATTATGTGGATGCAATAACCCCTGATGTGCATTAATGAGGTCAATTTTTCCTTACAATTTTAATCTTCAACAACTTTGTTGCGTTTCTAAATGATTTATCATTGATTGTGTCGATCAGGTATGCTCTTGTGTACTTCTCTACCCTATAGTTGATCCTGAAATTTGCAGCCAGATTCATGTAGTTATCCTTTCCCTGAAAGTATTGCAGCAGATCTACAAGTGCCTTGGGTAATCCCATTAGTCATGAAATTAGATCGGCTATGATTGGAATTTTATTGCCCAACCATATGTATCCATCGTGAAAGCAGGCCAATAGTAGCTTTACGCATGCATTTACTTCTGTTAATCTCCCAAACTGTGGCATATGGATTTTTTATAGGATCCCTAATTGTTGCAATCCCAATGCCCATTGCATTTGTAATACCCCAGTTTTGACCCCATGGTATTGAAATTATACATGATGTATATATTGTATGAAAATCATGGAAAGGAGCTCAACGCCAAGGCCCTACCATTTATTGGTGTTTGTGGAATAGGTGATCAAGGTTGATGCTATTGGTTATGGTGCTAAGTCAAGCACAATATATATTTTGATATGTCATGTAAATATCCAATGAATAAAATACCACATCTAGCTATGAGACCGCAACGTGAAAGAGATGGGGGCATGATTTCACAAGGAATAGGGAGGATAGTTAGTCAAACCCTCTTATCCAATAGGGTGTGACTAGATGTCAATGGGGGAACCCATGAATCCTCAGCTACCTTCTTCTCCTCTATCCTCAATCATTCATTTCTTCCAGAAGTTTGTTGAGGCAGTTAATTCCTTGCTTAGATCAAGGCATGAAAGTCTTATTGTGTGTCTAAGCAAACTTGCAATTTGTAATCTGGAAAGTCATGATCTTGCTTCTGACGCAAGGAAACACGTGATGTGTGCTAGTCCGTCTTTCCTCGGTTGGGGAAATTTTTTTTTGTTGCTCAGCGTCATTATTGATCATCCCCGGATCATTCCTTCATTCATGATTTCGTTAGATGGCACGCAGTGTGGTGGTTCAACTATCCTGAGTCACGGAAGTGTGGTTCCATGCATTTTTCTGAGTGACATTGTGGTATGCAGAAAAAACATGTTTCTCTATGTCACAGAGTGAAGCTGCATGGCTTTGTTTTCCTTATGGATTGTTGTGGTGTGCATCTTTGTTTTGGTTTGAAATACTTAGGTGTGGAGGACATGGTAATTTTTAGGGGCAAAATTTTGCCAATTGGCTATTTTTTGGGTTTTTTTCAAAAAATAAATTCCCTATTTGGTCATTTGTAGTATCTAATATTGCCTATATTTACATAAAATAATTTTTTTGTATCATAATATTCACCAAAATTTACGCATTTCATTCTTAATTTTATGTTTCATATTTAAGTTTCACCTACCTATCTATAAACATGTTTTTTTCAATCCAAAACAATCGCCTAGAATACTATACTTAAATATAATATTAAAATCCTTAAAAAATAACCTCATGGAGGAGGCCCAAAATTGGTTGATAAACCTAGTCAAGGGAGGAACCTCACAGACAGATCAAGAGGGGTTGGAAAACCATTCATGCACACCCTAAAGAGCACTAGAAGGGAAGGTATGGCCTGAGGGAATTGTGTAGCAATGAAGGGAATACTTCCCTGTGTTGGATAGTGTAGGATTGTGGGATTCCAAGAAGGATAGATCTAGTGTAGGTGTCCATAGCTCTTTGGTTAATCTCACTAGCTTAGAAATTCTACCTTTCCATTTCCTTAGTAGCCTATGAAACCCAATTGGATATTATCTTGGATGGACAGGCTATGAAACCCAACTGAGTGTTGGCTTGACTGTGTGTGATATGATTTGACTATGTGCGATATGATTTGACTGTGTGTGATATGATATGGCTTTATGTGATTCATTTCCTTAGTATCATGTGAAACCCAATTGTTTATTGGTTTGGCTAGACCGTTTCTGAAACCCAACTGTGTGTTGGATTGATTGTGTGTGATATGACCTGGTTGTGTGTGTGTTTCGATGTGTGTTAGCTTGGATGAGTAAGTCCTCCTAAAACTGACTATGTGCTGGCTAGGATGAGTAAGACCTAATAAACCCAACAGTATTTGGCTTGTATTTCTGCATCCCAATTGTGTATTAGCTTGGCAAAAGAGTCTCTGAAATCTAACTGTGTGTTGGCTCGACTGTGGTTGTTGTGTTCTGGTTCTATGTAAGTATGTTGTTCCCTAGTTCCTTGTGAAAATCATGCCTAGATCGGGGGTGGAATTTTTTTTGAAATATTGATGAACACAACTGGCATATGCTTGGGTGGAACGTTGCAGCCACATAGCTAGTTGCGGGACATCTCCATCATCCAAGATAAGTATTTTTTGTTGTTCTTGTTATGCAATGTATTTTCTTATGAATGACTATACTGGTTATGTATAATTATTATGAAATATTGATGAATTGATGATTATGAATGTTTGTTAAGTGTTTTAGGTAGATTTACTATTGAATGAATGCCCCTACATTTGCTTTATTTATGCCTTGAATGTTTTAATGCATTTTCCTAAGTCCATGGAAGGTGGAATCCTATTACAGAGTCAGAATGCTTTTGACCTACTGTTTCCGCCCCTTGAAATCCGCCTAGGGAAGGATAAAGGATAAAACTGTAAAAAAGAAGTTGAAACAAGCTAGAAGAATGGTTTTTCGATTCCCGAGATCCTCCTGCAGAAGGCGAAAGGCAGAACTGCAAAAGTACAGAAAATTTGTAAGCCAAAGGTTAAGTTCTGATTCTTGAGCTTTGAAAATTATAGGGTAAAAGTGTGTTTTCAACCATTTGGGATCCTCCTGCGAAAGGCGGAAGGTGGGAGCTGGAAGATGGGAAAAGGTTAAGGCCAAAGTTTGTATTTGTGAGTTCCGAGTTCTGGGTAGAAGGAAAAAGGCAGAATGTTGCTGAGTAATTCTGTTGAAAATTTGTTCTTCTAAATTCCTAGTTCTGAAGGAGAAAGGGCAGAAGGCGGGAGGTTGAAGGTTGATTAAATGAATCCTTCAAAAAAAATTCTTTCGACTTCTGAGTTCAGAAGGAGGAAGGCGGAAGGCCAGAAGGTAGAAATGCAGAAGGAGGAAAGGTGGCCAAAGGTTTCCATCAAACCTTGATTCTCCAATTTCCAAGTTCTGGGTGAAAAGGCGGAAGGGATGAAGGTTAATGCTTTCGTTGTGTTTCGATTCCGAGTTCCACAGGGCGGAAGGAAGAAGGTGGATAGGACAGGTTTAGTTTGGAAAATTTGTTTCCAGTCATAGAAAAAATTTGTCAAGGGAGGAATGACTGTTATAGTGGTTCTAATCCTTAGAGTGAATGTGGAAGTGTGCGTTAACATCCATTCCCTGTGTTTCGAAAGGAGAACAAAGGTTCTTGAAGAAAATTTTTTAAATTATCCACATTATGTGGTATGGGGACATTACATTATAGTATCAGATCTGTGGGTTGCAGCATTGGGCCTAGATGGGACAAAAAGATATAAGAATACCCTTTAATACCAACATTGTAGTACACTACATTATGGTATTAGAGCTGCTGGTTGTTGGTTGTGGAGCCTGATCTTCCAGATCCAGAGATATTATTCAGTCATGTTTGTAACCCAGGTATACTGTACACTCATTGGCCAACAGTTATGTGGACCCATGGTATTGGGTTAACCATAGTATTTCCCCTTGGTATTTTTCCCCTATAAAAGAAAGCATTGTAACACGACTGTGTATGGTATTATTGTATTGTAAACAATCTCTGTGATTGTGTGAGAGAGACTATGAGAGCATGAAGAGGAAGTGTAGCGGTTTTGCTGCAGGTTGTATCCCTTTATCTTTCTGGATTGTAATAAAAGGACTGGCAATTTATTTGTGGATGTAGCCCATCGTTTGGGTGAACCACATTATATATTTGTCTCTATGTAATGTGTTTAATGTGTTTTGCATATTGTTTAATGATTTAACTGTATATTTGTTATTTCTCTGCGGTCCTTTTTTCTAACACGAGTTGCAGCAACGCGAAGCAGAGATAAGACCTAATAAACCCAACAGTATTTGGCTTGTATTTCTGCATCCCAATTGTGTATTAGCTTGGCAAAAGAGTCTCTGAAATCCAACTATGTGTTGGCTTGACTGTGGTTGATGTGTTCTGGTTCTGTGTAAGTATGTTGTTCCCTAGTTCCTTGTGAAAATCATGCCTAGATCGGGGGTGGAATTTTTTTTGAAAGATTGATGAACACAACTGGCATATGCTTGGGTGGAACGTTGCAGCCACATAGCTAGTTGTGGGACATCTCCATCATCCAAGATAAGTATTTTTTGTTGTTCTTGTTATGCAATGTATTTTCTTATGAATAACTATACTGGTTATGTAGAATTATTATGAAATATTGATGAATTGATGATTATGAATGTTTGTTAAGTGTTTTAGGTAGATTTACTGTTGAATGAATGCCCCTACATTTGCTTTATTTATGCCTTGAATGTTTTAATGCATTTTTTCTAAGTCCATGGAAGGTGGAATCCTATTACAGAGTCAGAATGCTTTTGACCTACTGTTTCCGCCCCTTGAAATCCGCCTAGGGAAGGATAAAGGAGAAAACTGTAAAAAAGAAGTTGAAACAAGCTAGAAGAATGGTTTTTCGATTCCCGAGATCCTCCTGCAGAAGGTGAAAGGTAGAAGTGCAAAAGTGCAGGAAATTTATAAGCCAAAGGTTAAGTTCTGATTCTTGAGCTTTGAAAATTATAGGGTAAAAGTGTGTTTTCAACCATTTGGGATCCTCCTGCGAAAGGCGGAAGGTGGGAGCTAGAATATGGGAAAAGGTTAAAGCCAAAGTTTGTATTTGTGACTTTCGAGTTCTGGGCAGAAGGAAAAAGGTAGAATGTTGCTGAGTAATTCTGTTGAAAATTTGTTCTTCTAAATTCCTAGTTCTGAAGGAGAAAGGGCGGAAGGCGGGAGGTTGAAGGTTGATTAAATGAATCCTTCAAAAAAAATTCTTTCGACTTCTGAGTTCAGAAGGAGGAAGGTGGAAGGGCAGAAGGTAGAAATGCAGAAGGAGGAAAGGAGGTCAAAGGTTTCCATCAAACATTGATTCTTCAATTTCCAAGTTCTGGGTGAAAAGGCGGAAGGGAGGAAGGTTAATGCTTTCGTTGTGTTTCGATTCCGAGTTCCACAGGGTGCAAGGCAGAAGGTGGATAGGACAGGTTTAGTTTGGAAAATTTGTTTCCAGTCATAGAAAATATTTGTCAAGGGAGGAATGACTGTTATAGTGGTTCTAATCATTAGAGTGAATGTGGAAGTGTGTGTTAACATCCATTCCTTGTGTTTCGAAAGGAGAACAAACGTTCTTGAAGAAATTGTTTTAAATTATCCACATTATGTGGTATGGGGACATTACATTATAGTATCATATCTGCAGGTTGCAGCATTGGGCCTAGATGGGACAAAAAGATATAAGAATACCCTTTAATACCAACATTGTAGTACACTACATTATGGTATTAGAGCTGCTGGTTGTTGGTTGTGGAGCCTGATCTTCCAGATCCAGAGATATTATTCAGTCATGTTTGTAACCCAGGTATACTGTACACTCATTAGCCAACAGTTATGTGGACCCATGGTATTGGGTTAACCATAGTATTTCCCCATGGTATTTTTCCGCTATAAAAGAAAGCATTGTAACACGACTGTGTATGGTATTATTGTATTGTAAACAATCTCTGTGATTGTGTGAGAGAGACTATGAGAGCGTGAAGAGGAAGTGTAGCGGTTTTGCTGTAGGTTGTATCCCTTCATCTTTTTGGATTGTAATAAAAGGACTGGCAATTTATTTGTGGATGTATCCCATCGTTTGGGTGAACCACGTTATATATATGTCTCTATGTAATGTGTTTAATGTGTTTTGCATATTGTTTAATGATTTAACTGTATATTTGTTATTTCTCTGTGGTCCTGTTTTCTAACACTAGTTGCAGCAACACAAACCAGAGATCCAGATCCAAATCAAGATATTATGCTATCACGCTATTGAGCTTGTTTGCATTCACATGTATTTAACCAAATATATGCATCAACATACATTAAACTACTATGGTACATCAATCACATTGCAATAAAAGAAAATGACAGAGACTTAGAAACATTATATTTATTCCTTATTAAATTATGTGATGCATCACATACAAAGAGATTTGAACTGGGTAATGCCAGAAAAAGGCTGCCAAAAAATAAGATCAAATCCTCATTGAAACATCCTCAGAGATCATAACTTAATCCATACATGCGAAATAGTATACTGTAGAATGCTAAGATCATCTTATGTTTCTTCCTTGCTAAGTTGCCCAAAGGCTTACAATGTTATTTCTATTTATAGGCTCATTTGCTCATTACAAAATGGTCCAATTGACCCATGGATAACTAATTTTGTTCAAAAATCCTTGTTGGCTTCTATCCCCTTCATAGTTGGTACTTTTTTCTTGTCGACGACCTCTCTGTCACCGGTGGAACCAAACTTTGTGCCCTCTAGACCAATGCCAGCAGGCCCTCAATACAAACTTGTGGCTCATCCTCAAGCCACCTTAACTGGACACTACTAGTGCATTTAGTTGTGTCTTGAATTCCTCATATGTTTGTTGGACTTTATCGAAAAATGCTTTGGCAGACATCCTCAGTGTTGCGCACTCTTCCATCTCTTGTTCCATTGGATGTTTTCCACCCATCTGCTATGCTTTCTCCAATTCGGCTTTTATCTGTGTCATTCCTTTCATTTCCTTCAACACCAATTGTTCCACTAAGGTCTGAAGATTGTTCAAGTGTGTTGTTCTTCATTGCTTCATTGTGCGCACCTTGCCGACCCAATGTCGCAATTCCTTCAGGTTTGATTCCTTCGTCACTTGTGCTAATGGGGACATTGTCTTAAGTGATCCCCCTAAGGATTATATTTGTGCTTACGCTTCCTTGAGTTGTACATTTAGTTTGTGAAACTTGTCATCGTGCACTAAACTTCCCCAAAATATTGTTACGTCTTTTGTAATCGTCTGAGTTTCCTTCTCTAGTTCCAAAATTTTTGTTGTAGTGTCTTCAATAACTCTCTGCTTTCTACAAATTTTTCTAGATGTTTGTTGGGTACCACCCTGGCTTATAGTTCCTCATCCTATTTTCATCTATCTACAACCACTTTTCCTAACCTCTAGGATTTTTCCTCCGAAAGGATATCCTGACTAGATTCAGGTGCATCTTCACATGATAAAGAGACTGCATGCTCTAATCTTTTCCTGTCCTCAAAATCCTTTTCTCTTTCGTTTATTATTGTCTCAATTTTCTCTCAAATTCGTTGAACCTCCTCTTATGCGCTCTACACTTGTTGTTTGTAGCTGACCATTTGGTCATGTGTTGTTGCTTTCTGATCTCCGATCTCCTTACTTGATGTATTATGAAGGAGTTCCAATATGACCATCAGTACAATGTTGAAATTGACATTGATTAGGTCGTTCCTTCATAGTACAATATCCAAGTCTTCATCCCCTGATGTTATCGAAGTGGGTAATACCTGCACCAGCCACAACCTTGTGATGATATCTACTTCGACTACCATCTACATTGTTCCTTCTTGTGGTAAAATTATCGTAGTTACTGCATTGGTTAGTGTCTGGAGTAGTTGCGGTACCCTAGGAATGTATCCAGTCAGATGTTGTGTGACTTTCACTTAGTTCTCAATTACCATGTTGGTTATTTCTTATACTAGCTTATTCATTTGTCCGTTGGGGAGTTTGACAATTCTACTACCCTTCCCTTGCTCAAATCAGTGCATTGTCCTTGCCTCTTCTTGTTGTTTGTCGAGTTATGACTCTATTGTAGTTGTGTATGATGCTTTTTCCTGTGATTTTTCTTCATCGTTAGATTCCTTTGTTTCCTCTTGATATTTTGATACATCCACGCATGGTCTTTCTTCTGGGTCTAATGGATGGTCTTCGCTAACCAGAACCTTCCATGATTTGGGTCATTCTTCCACTATGGTGTCTAGTTCTTCATTATTGAGCGTGTACTTTGTCGCCAGTCACTACTTGTTCATCTATGCATGTGTTTGGATGAATATAGCTTGAGGCCTTATCGATAGCCTTGCAATTCTTCGACACTTCTGCATGACTTTTTCTGTCAGGCACAGAATCTTTACCGCCTCCATTTTCAGCACATCTAAGTAAATCTAGAATTGGATATTATTGTGTGTTTGCCTCTCTTTGTCATTTAGCACCCACAAGTTTTTTGATTGTCCGCCTCTACATACATTGAAAAAATTAGTCTCCATCCCTTGGTCGTGCATTGGTTCCATCAATTCGGTAGGCACAATTACTATTAACAACCATGAATAAGTGAATGCATTACATGTATCTTGCACTAGTACTGTATCCTCCATCAATTCATTCAACATAAAGAGTGACCAGTTCATTTGTAATCCTTCTATACACTATTATGTGGATGCAATAACCCCTGATGTGCATTAATGAGGTCAATTTTTCCTTACAATTTTAATCTTCAACAACTTTGTTGCGATTCTAAATGATTTATCATTGATTGTGTCGATCAGGTATGCTCTTGTGTACTTCTCTACCCTATAGTTGATCCTGAAATTTGCAGCTAGATTCATGTAGTTATCCTTTCCCTGAAAGTATTGCAGCAGATCTACAAGTGCCTTGGGTAATCCTATTAGCCATGAAGTTAGATCGGCTATGATTGGAATTTTATTGCCCAACCATATCTATCCGTCGTGAAAGCAGGCCAATAGTAGCTTTACGCATGCATTTACTTCTGTTAATCTCCCAAATTGTGGCATATGGATTTTTTATAGGAGCCCTAATTGTTGCAATCCCAATGCCCATTGCATTTGTAATACCCCAGTTTTGACCCCATGGTATTGAAATTATACATGATGTATATATTGTATGAAAATCATGGAAAGGAGCTCAACGCCAAGGCCCTACCATTTATTGGTGTTTGTGGAATAGGTGATCAAGGTTGATGCTATTGGTTGTGGTGCTAAGTCAAGCACAATATATATTTTGATATGTCATGTAAATATCCAATGAATAAAATACCACATCTAGCTATGAGACTGCAACGTGAAAGAGATGGGGGCATGATTTCACAAGGAATAGGGAGGATAGTTAGTAAAACCCTCTTATCCAATAGGGTGTGACTAGATGTCAATGGGGGAACCCATGAATCCTCAGCTACCTTCTTCTCCTCTATCCTCAATCATTCATTTCTTCCAGAAGTTTGTTGAGGCAGTTAATTCCTTGGTCAGATCAAGGCATGAAAGTATTATTGTGTGTCTAAGCAAACTTGCAATTTGTAATCTGGAAAGTCATGATCTTGCTTCTGACGCAAGGAAACACGTGATATGTGCTAGTCCGTCTTTCCTCGATTGGGGAAATTTTTTGTTGTTGCTCAGCGTCATTATTGATCATCCCCGGATCATTCCTTCATTCATGATTTCCTTAGATGGCACGCAGTGTGGTGGTTCAACTATCCTGAGTCGTGGAAGTGTGGTTCCATGCATTTTTCTGAGTGACATTGTGGTATGCAGAAAAAACATGTTTCTCTATGTCACAGAGTGAAGCCTGCATGGCTTTGTTTTCCTTATGGATTGTTGTGGTGTGCATCTTTGTTTTGGTTTGAAATACTTAGGTGTGGAGGACATGGTAATTTTTAGGGGCAAAATTTTGCCAATTGGCTATTTTTGGGGTTTTTTTCAAAAAATAAATTCGCTATTTGGTCATTTGTAGTATCTAATATTGCCTATATTTACATAAAATAATTTTTTTGTATCATAATATTCACCAAAATTTACACATTTCATTGTTAATTTTATGTTTCATATTTAAGATTCACCTACCTATCTATAAACATGTTTTTTTCAATCCAAAACAATCGCCTAGAATACTATACTTAAATATAATATTAAAATCCTTAAAAAATACCCTCATGGAGGAGGCCCAAAATTGGTTGATAAACCTAGTCAAGGGAGGAACCTCACAGACTGATCAAGAGGGGTTGGAAAACCATTGATGCACACCCTAAAGAGCACTAGAAGGGAAGGTATGGCCTGAGGGAATTGTGTAGCAATGAAGGGAATACTTCCCTGTGTTGGATGTTGTAGGATTGTGGGATTCCAATAAGGATAGATCTAGTGTAGGTGTCCATAGCTCTGTGGTTAATCTCACTAGCTTAGAAATTATACCTTTCCATTTCCTTAGTAGCCTATGAAACCCAAGTGAGTGTTGGCTTGACTGTGTGTGATATGATTTGACTATGTGCGATATGATTTGACTGTGTGTGATATGATATGGCTTTATGTGATTCATTTCCTTAGTATCATGTGAAACCCAATTGTTTATTGGTTTGGCTAGACTGTTTCTGAAACCCAACTGTGTGTTGGATTGATTGTGTGCGATATGACCTGGCTGTGCATGTGTTTCGATGTGTGTTAGCTTGGATGAGTAAGTCCTCCTAAAACTGACTATGTGCTGGCTAGGATGAGTAATACCTAATAAACCCAACAGTATTTGGCTTGTATTTCTGCATCCCAATTGTGGATTAGCTTGGCAAAAGAGTCTCTGAAATCCAATTGTGTGTTGGCTTGACTGTGGTTGATGTGTTCTGGTTGTGTGTAAGTATGTTGTTCCCTAGTTCCTTGTGAAAATCATTCCTAGATCAGGGGTGGAAGTTTTTTTGAAATATTGATGAACACAACTAGCATATGCTTGGGTGGAACGTTGCAGCCACATAGCTAGTTGCGGGACATCTCCATCATCCAAGATAAGTATTTTTTGTTGTTCTTGTTATGCAATGTATTTTCTTATGAATGACTATACTGGTTATGTAGAATTATTATGAAATATTGATGAATTGATGATTATGATTGTTTGTTAAGTGTTTTAGGTAGATTTACTGTTGAATGAATGCCCCTACATTTGCTTTATTTATGCCTTGAATGTTTTAATGCATTTTTCCTAAGTCCATGGAAGGTGGAATCCTATTACAGAGTTAGAATGCTTTTGACCTACTGTTTTCGCCCCTTGAAATCCGCTTAGGGAAGGATAAAGGAGAAAACTGTAAAAAAGAAGTTGAAACAAGCTAGAAGAATGGTTTTTCGATTCCCGAGATCCTCCTGCAGAAGGTGAAAGGAAGAAGTGCAAAAGTGTAGAAAATTTCTAAGCCAAAGGTTAAGTTCTGATTCTTGAGCTTTGAAAATTATAGGGTAAAAGTGTGTTTTCAACCATTTGGGATCCTCGTGCGAAAGGCGGAAGGTGGGAGCTGGAAGATGGGAAAAGGTTAAGGCCAAAGTTTGTATTTGTGACTTCCGAGTTCTGGGCAGAAGGAAAAAGGCATAATGTTGCTGAGTAATTCTGTTGAAAATTTTTTCTTCTGAATTCCTAGTTCTAAAGGAGAAAGGGTAGAAGGCGGGAGGTTGAAGGTTGATTAAATGAATCTTTCAAAAAAAATTCTTTCAACTTCTGAGTTCAGAAGGAGGAAGGTGGAAGGGAAAAAGGTAGAAATGCAGAAGGAGGAAAGGTGGTCAAAGGTTTCCATCAAACCTTGATTCTCCAATTTCCAAGTTCTGGGTGAAAAGGTGGAAGGGAGGAAGGTTAATGCTTTCGTTGTGTTTCGATTCCGAGTTCCACAGGGTGGAAGGCAGAAGGTGTATAGGACAGGTTTAGTTTGGAAAAGTTGTTTCCAGTCATAGAAAATATTTGTCAAGGGAGGAATGACTGTTATAGTGGTTCTAATCCTTATAGTGAATGTGGAAGTGTGCGTTAACATCCATTCCCTGTGTTTCGAAAGGAGAACAAACGTTCTTGAAGAAAAAATTTTAAATTATCCACATTATGTGGTATGGGGACATTACATTATAGTATCAGATCTGTGGGTTGTAGCATTGGGCCTAGATGGGACAAAAAGATATAAGAATACCCTTTAATACAAACATTGTAGTACACTACATTATGGTATTAGAGCTGCTGGTTGTTGGTTGTGGAGCCTGATCTTCTAGATCTAGAGATATTATTCAGTCATGTTTGTAACCCAGGTATACTGTACACTCATTGGCCAACAATTATGTGGACCCATGGTGTTGGGTTAACTATAGTATTTCCCCATGGTATTTTTCCCCTATAAAATAAAGCATTGTAACACGACTGTGTATGGTATTATTGTATTGTAAACAATCTCTGTGATTGTGTGAGAGAGACTATGAGAGCATGAAGAGGAAGTGTAGCAGTTTTGCTGCAGGTTGTATCCCTTCATCTTTCTGGATTGTAATAAAAGGACTGGAAATTTATTTGTGGATGTAGCCCATCATTTGGGTGAACCACGTTATATATATATATATATATATGTCTCTATGTAATGTGTTTAATGTGTTTTGCATATTGTTTAATGATTTAACTGTATATTTGTTATTTCTCTGCGGTCCTGTTTTCTAACAGTAGTTGCAGCAATGGACCTGAAATGGGGCAAGTTGAACAGTTAAAATAAGAAAAGAATACCTAGATTATGGTTTAATAGAGCTATTTGTTGCAGAATTGGGTCTAAATGGGCCAAGGTAATTAACTACAGAAGAGGAAACTGCTACAGAACGAGATGCTATTTGTTAGATTTTCTTAATCTTTGATTAGATTGTCTAGGATCTTTATCTGAAAGAATAACAAGTACAACAAAATGCATAACATATAAAAGATACAAAAGACACAAGTATTTTCATTGAGAAAATTATAAAGGAGAAAACCTACAAACTTCTTCAGAATAGTAAGATTATCGAAAGGAGTAATAAGAAATGTTCAATAGCTATCTTTCTCTGCTCCTCTGGATGTCTCTCTCTCATGCTCCTTAGAGAGTCTGTGAGCTATGTATAAATTAGGGTGAGTGCCTCCCTATTTATATCCATTCAAGTCACTGACCAAATATAAGACTCAAGCCTACATGTCATCTCATATGGAGCCCACTACTCCTAGAGAGCCTACTATTACAGATTACATGATGTTACACTAGGGACTATTGCCCCAACTTACAACAGAGGTTGTACCTCAAGGTATGGGCACAATTTAGAAATCATGTAAAGGGGTAACACACATCCCTAATGGGCGAACAACAACATACAATGATAATATACATCAGAATATCTTTCGAAGTTACAAATACATCAACACTTCCTCTTAACTAGGAAGGCATTTCCTCTCTACACAGTCATCATCACATCTAGTCAGGTCTTCATGGCATCATCATCATCAAGGAGTCATAAAGTATTCATCATAACTGCTTCCATAATCTTCTTATAATTTGATCATCCTCCCATACTATCTGTAATCAAAATTTTCTACAGTTCCAACCTTTTTTCATACTGGATGTAGGCCTAGTATCCATGTAACTTGCAGGGATAATTTTAGGGGCGAATTTTAGCCTAGTGGTCTATTTTTCCATGTTTTTCTCCCAAAAAAGGTTTGCCATTTTGCATTTTTTGAAGCCTTGTTTCACCCAATTTTGACGGGGTAAATTTTTTTCACCCTAAATATCGCCAAATTATTATATAAACGATATAAAATCCTTGGAAATTAACATATTTTTTGAAAAATGTCGCCAATCATTTTATAGTTGGTGTTTTAAGAATTGGTAATATTCACCAACATTTATACACTTTTAAATAAGTATGGTTCCTTAAAATCATCCCTTCATGTAATTCTTCATCATCTCTATTAGCAAGACATCAAGTAGGTACATCCCATGACTTATTATATTCCTCTTGAAAAACCTGCAAGATATCCTAGGACATATTATATGCCACTGCAAAACCTAAAAGAGAATCCCAGGGTTGATTACATTCCTTGCAACACTTGTGTACCCTACTGTCACCTCATCATCTTCAGGTCATCTCATCATCACGCGAAGCACAACACAGATACACATAACATAGAACTTACATTCACTGACATGGGAGGACAATCCTTCCACCATTTGGGAAAGGCTCATCATTTATATCAACCACCATGGGAGGACCTATCCTGCCACCATGTCAGAAAAGCTACAACACTTACATTAACGAACATGGGAGGACCTAGTATTGCACCATGTCAGAAAGGTTCTGGCAGTTACATCAACGACCATGTGAGAACTAGCCTGCCACCATGTTGAAAGGGCTCCGAGACTTACATCAATGACCATGGGAGGAACTAGCTTGCCACGATCTCAAAAAGGCTCCAGTACTTACATCATTTACCCATGGGAGGAACTAGCCTATAACCATGTTGAAAAGTCTCCAACACTTACATCAACAACCATGGGAGGAACTAGCTTGCCACCATGTCGGAAAGGATCATGTGTATTTGCATAATTCATACTCGTCACTTACCCTTGTAAGGAACCTCAATTTGAAGAACACCAAGGTTATCTCTCAAGTACTCAAACTTCACTCTAGCTAACCTCTTAGTCAATACATCATCTATTTGCTCGTCCATCGCAACATACGGGAGCTTCACTCCTCCTCTCTACACCATATCCCTGATGTAGTGATACTTGATCTCGATATGCTTCGAATTTTCATGGAACACCAAGTTCTCAGACAAATTCACACAACTCTTGTAGTCTCAATATATATAAATATCATCCAATTGGAAATCAAACAAATTAAATAATAGCTTCCTTATCCATACTACCTCATGACTAGCCAGGAAAGCTGCGACATATTCTGCTTCAGCTATACTCAGTTACACGCAGGAATGATTCCTACTAAACCAAGCGATCACACTAATCCCATACTGAAGGAGCACCCCAAAGTGATCTTCCTATCAATGGCACTGCCTTCCCAATCTGAATCCACATAACCTTCCAAGATAATATTATGATTTGCATCATACTTGGGCCCATAATAAACTATACCCTTACCATACCTTAGAATATGCTTTGCATCAATTAGGTGAACATGTCTTGGATCCGCTAGGAATTGACTGAATGTATTCACAGCAAAGCAAATATCTGGTCTTGTATTCATTAGATACATCAATGATCCAATCATCTGACGATACATCATGGAATTAATTGACTCTGATGAAGCATCATTCAATAGCTTCAAGTTCAATTCCATAGGTGTGGTCATGGACTTGTAGTCCATTATCCAGAACCTCTTCAAGATATCCAATCCATACTTTCCTTGTCCAAGGAATATCTCATTCGCATTCTGCCACACCTCCATGCCTAAGAAGTAGTTCATTATCCCTATGTTATAGCTAATTTTACCACTCCAGGTGAATCACACTTGTATGGCCTTCCAATGTCCCTCTGCAGACTCCTTAAACCCATTGGACCAATTTTTGTCCTTTGATGTTTCCTTGACCATCCCTAAATGTAGGTGAAAATTAATACATGCAACTTTTAAACCTCTAATCACGTATATACGTGGGTTTGACCCCTAAAACCGTGTACATCAAGATGTGTGCATAAACCAAATCCTTTTATAGTTTTCCTTGACATGGATCTGAATCACTTGACTCCTGGCCTTCCATATGCCTTGATATCGCTCGGATTCGACCTTTCATTACCCCTTTGAAAAGCTATATAAGGAACTCTTTGGTACATTGAAGGCATAAGAGAGAATTGAGAGCAAAGAAAATATAGCCCATTGTTGCTGGAACTTGTGCTTGAGTCTACATCCCTTTGTCCCTTGGAGGACTTTTGTGTTCTTCCCAAGCTTGCCTTTTGATTGTGAGCTTGCTATTGAGAGATGGACGATTGAGGTGGTGGAGGCCCAAGTGGGAGATTCAGTTTCTTCTATTCGCAGATGTGACAATAGAGGTTGTATCCATTATAATCTCTGATTTTATATTAATAGAAATATCTTTTCTTGTCCAATAATGTATGTTTGAATGAATATTTTATCCATGGATGATTTCAAATGCTTATACATTGTTGATTATATATGCTAGAATAGATTTAACACCAATATATATATTATGCTTGTCTTATTTACTTGTTGTTGAGGGAGTGATTTATCAATTCAAGCTAAAGTTGGAAAGCTCAACGGGGATCTACTTCAATCATCTAGAATAAGGTACGAGGTCTGATCCTTTAGTGTTATATATTTAATTTCTATTGCATATTGGAAAGGATTGATTTTTGGAGTCAAGCTGTCTGTTGTGGTATCTCAAGCCATAGGAATTTCTCTCCGTAACAGAATTGGCGACTCCGCTGGGAAGTTCCTAGTAGTTTTACTTTGGGGGTTTTCTATCAGCATTCAATGGCTTTAAATTGCTCTTTTTCTCTTGTTTCTGTGTTGGGTTTGGGGTCATGTTTGCCTAGTAGTGTCTGATTGGTGTGAAGTTTGTCTCAGCTTGTCTGTTTGCCTTTATCTTTATGCACCTTTCTTCCTGTACGCAAGTTTTGAACTCACAGTCGCGTATATATGCGGGTTTACTACGAACAGTCGCGTATGCCCTTAGTTTTTCCTTTTAGAGGAAGTTGAATGGTTGTTGAATGAATTTTGATGATTGATGAGTCTCCTTTGATACTGCCAGAGTCTGTATACACCTTTGTTTCTGACCAGAGATGTTTTTTTTTTAGGGTAAAATTTCTTTTTTAAAGAATGTTCTTGTCATTGTATTTTCGATTTTTTGTTTTGGGATTAGTGCATTATATTTATTTTACCTTAGTACTTTGATTGAGTGTTGCTTGAGTGTGCTTGTAGAGTCTGGGGGTTGTGGAGCCATTCTTTTGCTTTTATATCTCATTTTTATTTCAAAAAATCCAAAAATATTTGCTTATCATCATGCATTGCATTTTTCATTTTGCATTGTACTTGCACTAGATTTGCTTTGGAGTATTAGTTAGGATTCCATATAGGAAAGCTTGCATTTATCATTTGAATAAAATTGTGCATTTCACGTAGTAGCATACCTTGTTTTTCATGGACACAATGCATTTGCATTGATTGTTAGGTGTGCATTTTACTTTGTGTTGTGTCATTACGCCACTAGTTGCACGGCCATATACCTCTTTTGAGTAATAAAGACAATTAAAATCAACGCTTAATTAAATTGAACTACACTATTTTATTTGATAGGGTTCACCAACAAGATTATGTTTTAGGGTCTTGGAATAGTTCATTGTGAGTAAATTCTCCAAGACCACTAAACAACAACATGTATGTGTCTGTCCAGGTGAGTGTATGAAATTCCTTGGTATAACTAGTGTTTCTCAAGATCCTCCTCTCAAAAGGGAGTTAGGCATGAGGCAATGTGAGAGGTTATTGATTGGGATGACCCCTATTCATAACTGAGTAGCACCAAAAATATTTCCAGGATTGTGTTCGTATCTGGGGGCTCTTTCGAGAGTTTCAAGATTTTCTACCCTGCCCATACGGTCAATCCCACCTGTGACTGTCCACCTGAGCATTGATTATATTGAGGTGACCTTACTGGCCTTACCTAGGATATCGAGGGGGTACTTTGCAGGGGTTATTCTGTGGGTGTCCCGACCAGGTTGGGGTTGAACAACACAGTTGCTTTATGCGTTGAAGCTGAGGGCCATAATAATTGGTTTCGTACCTCCTCTTGTTGCGTATGGGAGTCTCAAACCTCTCCTGGGCGAGACATACATGCTTCATTCGGGAGCTCACTTATCCTACCCTTGATTGCTTGTGGTTGGCTTTAGATTTTGTTGGTGATTTCTCTATGCATGCTAGCTTGCCTAGGGTTTGCGTAGATAGAGAGTCTTTTATATTTTTTGATTCATTGTTGATTCGGGTGGAGCTCCTTGCCATTCTCATTGTTTAGCAGGACTTCCTCCTTCTACATCTCCTCCTCCTTTGGGAGAGACAAATAAACAGTGCAGGTGGACTACTTCGCACATTGATTCACACACCATGGGAGACCATATGGAAGGTATTCTTGAACCACCTTCTCCCATTCATGTGGAAGATGGGGAGTTTACTGCTAACTATGATCCCTCACTTGATTTGATTGAGTTAGGTCCTGTGATTTTTGAGATAGGAACTTTTCTTGATCACCGGTATGGAATGCCGGAGGATAATGAGACTCATTTTGAACCCATGAGCACAAGTTATGGTAGTTATGGTATATCTGGTTTTCCCACACATGACTTGGCATTCCATGTTGAATCTGAGTTTGAGCCTAACACTATGCTTGGGGGCACTCTCATTTCTTACCATGCGGAGAGGTTTGGGAGCACAAGTCACATTGTACTTTCCATCTTGGTGGTGGAAGCTACATCAGATATTCCTCCTAGGTCTAGGGTTAGTGATCCTATTAGGATACTAGATCCGAGACGACTGAATATATGGAATAGCATGTACATAATTACAAAGATCCCTTCATCCTCTGTCCCTAGTTCTTCGAATGTTCACACTCCACCTCATTCACGTGGTCCTTTGGGCCGAAACATTGCTACGAGTCATGTCTGTACTATGGTTACTAGACCATGTGTGTCTCAGGTACATGCACCACCTATTTTTTCGGGAGGTCATGGTCATACTTCTAGAGGTCATATTCCTACTTCCATAACACATATTCCTACTTATGGAGTGTCTCATGGGACATCTCATGCGATGACTTATGGACCCTATTATGGGATGCAGTATGGACAGGGTTCTTCAACTTATGGGTGTAGGTATCAACAACCTTCTTACTCTCCAAATTACAGCTTTGTAGCTCTGAATAGTCAAGCTACACCACACTATGGTGCTTCCATGCCACCCTATATGGGTCAAACAGGAGGAGGGAACTATGTCCAAGGCCATGGTGGTTATGGTAATCATACCTATGTGAATTAGAACTATCAGGGAGTGGTCCATCAACCTAATCATCCTAGGCTCCCTTTCCTCGCAATGCTGAATCTTCCTGACTTGTTGAGATTGATGAACGATCATGTAGCTCATGACCCAACTTGGCCGGCTGTCCCTACTAAGCTTTGCTCGGACATACCCAAATTCAAGGGAAAACTGGGAGAGGATTCGGGAAAACATGTTACTACCTTTCACCTATGGTGCTCTTCAAATTCCTTACACCAGGACTCAATTTGTTTAAGGCTGTTTCAATGCACCCTTACAGGGCCTGCTACGAAATTGTATATAGAGATACCTAAGGGGGCATTCGCTTTGTTCGATGACCTAGCAATGACTTTTCTTAACCACTTCCAGCTACCAATGTGTTATGATGTTGGTACTAAACTCTTGTTGACATTTCAGCAGGATAAATCCACACATATCTCGGATCATATCCAAGAGTGGCGTAGACAGAAGAGGTTAATTAAAGGCTTTATACCTCCAGAATTCCTCCTTGAATCGTTCCTTAAGTTGTTATTGTCGTATATAGCAAAGGATGTTTCTACATCTGGAGTGCAAAATGAGGAACAAGCCATTTTTGGGGTGCAAGAATTGGATTTGATTTATGATCAGTCTGATTTGTTATATGAGATCATTCCCAATGCTTCGTGTTCTAGTTTCGACCCCAAAGTTAAACCTGGACCACATGCTGATGGAATTGTGGGTTGTGCGAGTGCTAAAACTACATATTCGGTTGCAAAAAAAGTCATTCAATTATCAATCAACCAATCTGTTTTAGGACAAGCCACGACTTTGTCTCAACCCACCCAAATGACGAGTGTGCTTTCAGTGCAATCGTCGGACCAGAAGGGTAACCAGCAGGCCAGACGGAATAAAAAGAAGGGTAAGAATAATCATAAGGGTGGGAATAGAAATGAAAATGATAATAATAATGACAAGAACGCCCATAATGCTGGTGGGGACAAACAAGCTTAACAAAAGGTTAAATTTCCTTACAAGTTGTGTAAGGATGATCACCTCACTTACTTGTGCCCTCATATCGATGAAGCCTCGAGATTATTGGCACAGGGCCTAGCTGTGCTGGCTAACCCTTTACCTCACAATCAAAATATGAACTCGAGGACCCATGATCAGTCTGGTGGTGATCAAGATCCACTGGAGGTTACTGGTCATGGTTGCATTAACATGGTACATGCTGCGAAAGTTGTGACCCATGCGAAAGACTATGGTTCATCACAACCCAACCCAGGAAAGGAGCCTAATCCACTAGGGACTCCTTTGCGTATTGAAAAACCTGTGGATAAACTTGAATCTATACCTCACATTCCTAAGGGAGTCCTTAAGCATTCAGGGTACAATCCTAATGCCCAAGATGCCCAAAACTATTCAGTTATCGAGGATTTGGGCCACACCCCTTGTGCGGTGTCTGCACTAGAAGTACTTCAGAGTTGTCCTTCGCAAAGGAAGGCTTTTCTTTCTACCCTTGGTATGAATGATGATAATTCTTCCTCCGTGATTAAATTTGAAACCGCAGGACTTCATCCTTGCTTGCCTTACTATGTGTCTCTTTTGATTCACGTAGAATGTCTTAACATGAACATCAAGCGCACTGTGATTGACAAAGCCGTTGTTGCTTCTGTGATGTCTTTATCATCTTGGAAGGGTTTAGGTTCCCTTGAGTTGTCTAAATCAACAACCATGTTAACTGCATTCGATGGGAAATTGTTTAGGCTGCACAGGATCCTTCCTTCCCTTAAGGTCCATTTGGGAGGGAAGACCATTGCAATAGAGGTCGAGGTGGTTGATGCGCCCCTTGACTACAATCTCTTACTGGGTAGGAATTGGATGTACAATATGCAAGCTGTAGCTTCTTCTCTATTTTGTGTGTTATGCTTTCCATTTAATGGGAAGATAGTCGTGATTGATCAAATTTCATTCAAGAATTCGTCAGTTACCGCATATTCAGGAGCTTCGATCTTGATCGTTGAGCACTCTCAGCCGACAACTGGGAGTGTGGGTGTGGGCATGTATCCATCCCTCATGGGGAGTTTTAGTTGTCCTGCACCGATCCTTATGATAGGGTCTAGTTCCAGTGAGGCTTCGACATCTATGAGATCGGTGTGTTTTCGCACGATTCATATGGAAGATCCTTGGATTCTTTCTACACCGAGTACTCCAAGTGAGCCCATCATGATGAATGTGCTGTTGCCTGCAACTATGGTAGCCTATCAAGCTAATCTTGAGTGTGTTTCAGAGCCCAGTCCTTCCTCTTCGCGGATGGAGGAGGAGGACTCTTATGTGCTTCCTGCATGGGCAGTGCAGTCGTCTCATGCACATGACTGCCTTGATAGTGTTTTCCCTTTAGATGAAGCGATTATTGAATCCATGTCGAGAGTTGAGCCACCATGGGAAGAACTCCATCATAGATCTTACTTTCTTCCCGAGCTTGACCACTTGGAGCATGAGGACTTTAGGGAGGTTCTTAGTGAGAGAATTGGTAGTCCTATGGTTCCATTAAGCTCTCATGGTCCAATGGCTGATGGAAACATGGAAAATATATCTCCAATGATTCCTATCAATATCTCTTGCGATCCTAGCAGGATAGAGAATGTCTATATTGGGGTAGAATGTTCCCATGCTGAGATTCAAGAATACACCAAGCTATTTAAAGAATTTTGTGATATCTTTGCTTGTTTTTACGATGAAATGCCACGTATCGACCCTCATATTATCAAACACAAGATTAATACTTATCCCAACGCTAATCCTATTTAGCAACGCTTGCGTGCGGTGAATCCTAGGAAAGCACCTGTGATTAAGGAAGAGATAGAGAAACTATTGAAAGTTGGTTTTATCTATCCCGTTCCCTTGACAGAATGGGTTTCAAACCCCATTCCAGTTGATAAGAAGAAGGGAGCGATCCACATATGTATTGATTTCCATGATTTGAATTGTGCTTGTCCTAAGGACAATTTCCCCACACCATTTATTGATCAGATTTTGGATGAGTGTGTAGGTAGCGAGGTTTTTTCCTTCACGGATGGATTTTCCAAATATAATCAAATACAAATTAAACCTGAGGACCAACATAAGACTGCATTTATTTTTCCTTGGGGAACTTTTGCATATCGAAAAATGCCTTTTGGCCTTAAGAACGTCGGAGCTACTTTTCAGTGGGCCATGATATTGATCTTCCATGATCTCAAATCGATTATCAAAGTATTTTTAGATGAACTTGCTGCTCATTCTCGTATGAGAATGCGTCATTCCTATCATTTGAGATTGGTATTCGAAAGATGCCGCCATTATTTGGTTAGGTTAAATCCTCACAAGTGCATCTTTTGTGTGAAGTCAGGTCGCTTGTTAGGATTCATCATTTCTCTGAGAGGGTATAAGATTCGACCCTTTGAAGGTTGAGGCAATACTTCAGTTTTCTCCCGCGAAAAATATTCGTCATCTTCAATGTTTGCAAGGAATGGAAAAATTCTTATGGAGATTCGTTGTCAATTTTTCCAATTTGCTAGAGGCTTCATGCATATTTTGAAGAAGGACACCACCTTTTTTTGGGATGAGTGAGCCCAGGAGTCCTTTGATGCACTCAACCGAGCCCTGGCATCAGCCTCAATGATTAGTCCCCCAGACTATAGCTGTGATTTTCTACTTTATGTGGCAATGTCCATGGAGACGATTGGTATGGTTTTGGTTCAAGAGGATGAGGAGCTCCAAGAGCATGTCATATACTATCTGAGTTGAAATATTATTGATGCAGAGATCCGTTATTCTCATGTTGAGAAGCTTGCTTTAGCTACTGTACATGCGGTTCAACGGTTGAGACATTATATTCTCCTTCGCCAGACCTTGGTTATAGCCCATTTCAATCAGTTTCAATTCGTCCTCACTCGAAGGATGATTGGGGGAAAATATAATAAATGGATTGTCATCCTGGAAGAATTCGATCTTGAGTTTGTTTCGGTAAAATCAAAGAAATCATTAATTTTTGCAAAGCTTATATCGGATTTCCCAACCGAGGCCGAGGAGTTGGTTTGTGAAGATACATTTATCGATGAACACATCTTCTTAATATCAACTTTAAACCCATGGTATGGGGATATCATTATATATTTACAAACATTGAAGGCCCCCACTCACCTCTCACGTGATGAACGACGACGATTACATCACGTGTCTAAGAATTACCTCATAGTGGATAACACTTTGTACCGCCGTGGGGTAGATTCCATTTTACGACATTGTTTAACTCATGAGTAGGTTGAGGTAGTGCTGAATGATTGCCATGGAGGGGTGTGTGGTGGTCATTTATCTAGGCTTTCTATAGCCCAAAAATATTAAGAGCGGATTATTTCTGGCCATCGATCTTTAAGGATTGTGTAGATGCAGTTAAGAGGTGCCACCATTGCGAGGTGTTTGCATGTAATATGCACTCGAAAACTACCCCATTACATCCCATCATCACTGCCAGTCCCTTCACTATGTGGGGGCTTGATTTTATGGATTGCAACCTAGCTTCAGCTGGGGGGCATCATCATATCATAGTGGCTATTGATTACTTCACGAAATGGGCTGAGGCTATGCCTACAGTTAAATCCGATGGTGAGATGGCCGCGCACTTCATATTCAACCAGATTATTACTAGGTTCAGGATTCTGAAAGAGCTTGTCACTGACCATGGCTCGCACTTTTAGAATCATATGATGGAAGAGTTGGCATCAAATTTAGGGTACAAGAAAGAGCATCCCTCCTCTTACTACCCTCAAGCGAATGGACATGTAGAAGCAGTGAACAAGTCACTCAAATCCATTCTCCAACGAACCATCACACAAAGCAAGAATAATTGGCACATTATGTTATATCCTACTTTGTGGGCATATAGAACTGCTGTTAAGACTGCCACGGGTTTTTCTCCATATCAAATTGTACGTGGAATGGAGTCAGTATTGCTAGTTGAGTGCAAGATTCCTTCTTTAAATCTAGCTGTAGAGATCTTACTGGACACTTCCCCATTGGAGAAGCGTTTGGTCCACCTTGAGAAACTTGATGAGCAGCATCGAGATGCCTTGGTGGCTCTAGAAGTAAATAAATGTCGCATAAATTTCCAATATGATAAGTTTGTCTGTCCAAGGAGATTTAGTGAGGGAGACTTGGTCCTTTTGTGGGATCAACCGAAAGAACCCTTGGGGGCAGGAAAGTTTAACCCCATGTGGCATGGTCCTTACGTCGTCACACGTGTGTTAGAGAAGGGTGCTTATGAGTTAGTGGATTATGAGGGAATGACCTTGGCGAAGCCTAGGAATGGGATCTATTTCAAGAAGTACTATGCATGATTTTCAGCCAAGGCTAGTTATTGTATATTATTGTATAGTTTTGCATAGGTAGTTCTTTTTCTTATAGTGATCGGGTTTGTGATTAGTTTCTGTTTCTTTTCGCAGATGTCAATGGAATCTTCCACCTACATAGGATTCGTGGATGGTGTGATCCGTCACACTCGACACTCATTCTCTGCTGCTTCGGTGATTTATACTCCTATGGGTCAGGTATTGTCTTCAGGAGGTTTATGTTTACGGCCATCTTCAAACAATGTTGTTGAATATAGTGCCGTTATTGAGCTTCTATAGGATGCCATTTCACATGGCGTTTTCTCTCTTAAGGTACGTCTTAATTCATAGTTAGTAGTGTCACAGCTTAATGGTTTGTACCATGTTAGAGATCCAGCATTATTAAGAAGATTCTTACATGTGAGATTATTAGAACGACAATTTGACAATATAAAATACATACATATTCCAAGAATTAATAATCAAGTTGCTGACTCATATTCTAACTACATGTTATATTGGCATTTGTTTCATACATAATAAATTCATCAAAAACACAAATTTTTACACATGTAAATAAATAAATCGATCACCATAAAAAATCTATAAACATCCAAAATGTGGTAATACATAGTGTCATGATACAAAAATGGGGCTCTCAAGCCACCAAAATATAATACACGGTAATACAAAATGTATAACTCCTAGGTATCTAAGCTTGTGGAGGAGGAGGGGAGTTATGATCATGGATTGTCACTACGACTCTAGCTAGCCATTGAAATAATTGTACCCATGCTCTTGGTACACCCACCACCTGGCGCTGCATAGCCTCAGGAAAGTCATTGACTTGTGCCATGGGAACTCTATGTGTCAGATTCACAAAGTTGGTATGAATGCTTTGGAGCGTCCACTCCGCATCCACACCCGTGATATCATCTCCTCTTCCCCTCTGTCTATGACGAGGGAAGCCTTCAGGCTACTGTGGTCCCACATCTGCATGCATATGGTATATGTCACTATGTATTGTCACCCAAAAACATGTCTTTTGATTCCATATAATCATAAAACACAAAAAAATTAAATAACTCAAAAATTTAAAGAGAGGGTCAAGATTCATTACCTATGTCACCGTATGCTGATCCTGGTGGTAGCGGCATGTCCAGGTCCCCCCGAAAATATATCCCCACATACGGGTAGTCATCAATGGAAACTATCTGTTGTCGCCACCATGGAAAGAACTCAGCTAGATAAGGGTTGGACACCCTACCTCCACCCAGTCTATGCATTGCATCCACCCAACGTCGTTGGGCCAGATCTTGAACCCTATGTAGAGGAACATCAACTCCGAGGCTCAATCTTGGAACACGCTCTAAGAAAGATGTGCTCAGTATGCTGCTGAAACCAAAGTTTTGCACTCTTTCCATCTTACACTCACTGAGCTGGTGTTTCATGTTTCCCAGTAGTGTAGTGATCTAGTCACATACCATGGGTCTCATGCACTCCACTGCATAAAACATCAGAGGCCACAAGGCCTAGTGGACTGAAGCCAAGCTTGCTATCTTGCCCAATGTCAATAGGATGGCCTTTAGGCCTAGTACCTATATGGAGTTAGTAGGGATCTGACTCCCCACCTTCTTCATGTCTGGATAGCAGTACACTGCAATGTACTCATCTATAGTCAGGCCACCTCTGGGCTCGCGAGAACGTAGGTTCACTACTTCCCCCTATCAGGAAAGTCCAGTAATGAAGTATATATCCTCCACCTCTATGGTGAGGGACATCCCATCTATCTGGAATGACTTTGATTCTGGATCCCAGTAATCCACCAGCATCTGCAATAGTCCTCGTTTCACCCTTAAGCCACCAAGACACCAAAATTTTTAGAGCCCACATGTACGTAGCACTTGTTGAGCCATTAGATCGGCCCTTACTGCCTCCTCTACATCACCATGTTCACGTTCTCTCCATTCTAGGACCATCCTGCACAAAAAATTGGAAGTTTACCCATTAGAACACTTAAAAAACCTCATGCATGGCCACATACATGACTATTTTCCAAACAGCTGCATATGTAAGCAACTGTGAGGGCATTTTCCGCGTATATCCATCCCTATATGTGAAAAAATCCTCGATTTCCGTGTGCGCCGCAGTGTCTATTTTGGATTATCCTAGAAATCCAAAATCACCATGGAATTTGATAAAAATTGCATCAAAATGCAAGAGAAGAGCATGGGTATGTACCTAGAAGAAACGGTAGTGGATTCTGCCGGCTAGATCTCCTGGAATTCGCTGCTGAAAATATGAGCTCAATTGGGTAAAAATTTCAAATGTTTTATAATGTTTTGAATTTTTTACTATTTATAGAAATTTTTCAAATTTTTCAAATTTTTTACCCCCTTTCCTACAGTTTGGACCATTTCTAATCATTTTGGACCGCTTTTGACCTAATTTATGATGTAGGAGACCTTTTTGAGTGTCGTTTCAGCCGTTGGATTGACCCGTTCATGCTGATCTTAGGTATCATGTCTAAATTGGCATATAGGTTAGGTTTCATCACCGTTTACATTTTGCATGACCGTATGACCGTTTCATTATAGCCTTAGGTACGAACCAACTCTATTATGTCATGGAACCTTCTTGCTATTTTAGAAGTGGCATGATATGAGTGGTAGAGCTTGACCTTACATGGGTACCCTAGTTAGCGCCTTATTTACATTTGGTACCCATGCTGACATTTTGTCCCTTAGGGTGTGGGAGTCCGTTGTATAGTATTTCCATGACATTTCGCAAGATCCTTATACTCCTCTTGATATTTTGCTGGCCTATTTCTCTCAGGAATCCCTTATGTTAAGTTGTAATTGCATTATCATGAGCTTTTCCTACCTTATTGAACTTTATGCCGGCTTCCCTAACATTGCGTTTCAGCCATATAGCTCGAGCTTATCTCATGTCTAGCTATGCAGAGCCATTTTATTTATCCTTTGCAACTTGATTCCCTATTTTTACCGGGAGGGGATTTTCCCCCGAGTGTCGCTATCCTACACATGTATCCTTGCATTGAGCATAGGTATGTTCCACTACTTGGAACTAGTTTGTTTGCCCCTATGACACTTGTCTCCTCCTAGTTTGTAACTATAAAGTAGTTTTATTCTTTTTCAAGATTTTTAAATATTTGAAAAAGTCCAAAAATATCAAAAACAGAAAAGTTGGACAAGGAAAGATGTTATCTTTGGCAGCTGTCAATTCATGTCGCCTTCGAACAGAGCACTGTATATCACGTCCGTTTGTTGGTTTTATAGTTGACTTTAGGAGTTGTGCTCGTTTATCTGGGTTTATCTCCACTGACTGATTAAGCTTTCATTCCCCATGGAGCCTCTGTCAATGCGTCCTATGTAACCAAGATGTCCCAATGTTGTAAGTTGAGTCTATGCTACCTTTATTCAGTCACCATTCATCGCTATGCTCTTGTTCGAAGGAAGTTGAAACCTGAGTCAGCCATTCCTCAGTTATCTTGACTTTTCATGTCGGCCATTCCCAGTATAGTTACTGGTTTGGGCACCTTATGATCGAGTCCTTCCACATTATATAGCTTTGCTGAGTACCTCGTGTTGGATGATGGGGGATGCCTTAATGCCCTCCTTCCAGCAAATTTCATCCCATCGACTTCAGGTCATTTATTCTAGGATTGGAATCTAGAGTCATTTTTGAGTTCCTTGAGACTTGCATTCATCAGTGGTAGCTTCTCTCACCATCGACAGTATTTGGGAATACATCAATGTCCCCTGATCGATGGATCCTCTCAAGTGTTAGACCTCAACACATTTATTCACACTTGTTAGTTTGCACTCTAGTACCTTGATTCCCATTTTCATTATCGGTGGGTGATCTCGTGTCTGTTAACAGATAGTTCAATGACCGGTAATCAGATGATGGACTACTATGTTCAACCTTGACACCTCTATTCACATAGTAGGACACGTACTCATAGAGGTTTGTGTAGAAGAACTTCTAGATTGGCGGCATCTCTTATATGCTACCTCCTTGATCGTGCCAGTGTTCATGAGATTTCAGCTCTCGTGACTTGATTCCAGTATATTTCAGACATTTCCAGCCATTATGGAGATATTAATCCATTATATATCTTTAGCCATTATGGAGATCATGGTCCTTTGTATATCTTCATCATGGAGATTCGAATCTATGTATATTGTATGTGGTGATGACCACTTATGTGATATCTTGTATCATGCCTATTCATGGCCATTGTACTCTTATGTATCTGGGACTACTATATGTTTTTGCAGTATGTGCACAGTTGTATCATTGTACTATGCTGATTGGGTGGTTGGTATTCCATTTGGGATCCTTCATCACTCCACTTCTAGGATGGACTTATAATGTATTTTGGCCATCGTATGACCCCTTTGACCTCACACATTAGGGGGCGTCTGTTATAGCTGATTTTACCACTCGAGGTGAATCACACTTGTATGGCCTTCCCCTATCCCTCTGTAGACTCCTTAGACCCCTTGGACCATTTTTTTTCCTTTGATGTTTCCTTGGCCATCCCTAAAATCAGGTGAAAATTAATACACGTGACTTTTAAACCTTTAATCGCGTATATACGCAGGTTTGACCCCTAAAACCGTGTACATCAAGATGTGTGCATAATCTAAATCCTTTTGGAGTTTTCCTTGACATGGATCCAACTCACTTGACTCCTGGCATTCCATATGCATTGAGATCACTCAGATTCGACCTTTTATTACCCCTTTGAAAAGGTATATAAGGAACTCTTTGGTACATTGAAGGCATAGGAGAGAATTGAGAGAAAAGAAACTATAGTCCATTGTTGTCGAAACTTGTGCTTGAGTCTGCATCCCTTTTTCCCTTGGAGCACTTTTGTGCTCTTCCCAAGATTTCCTTTTGCTTGTGAGCTTGCTATCGAGAGATGGAGGATTGAGGTGGTGGAGGCCCAAGTGGGGGATTCAGTTTCTCTGATTCATAGACGTGCTGACAGAGGTTGTATCCATTGTAATCTATGATTTTATATTAATAGAAATATATTTTCCTATCCAATAATGTATGTTTGAATGAATATTTTATCCATGGATGATTTCAAATGCTTATACATTGTTGATTATATATGCTAGAATAGATCGAACACCAATATATATAGTATGCTTGTCTTGTTTACTTGTTGTTGAGGGAGTGATTTATCAATTCAAGCTGAAGTTGGAAAGCTCAACAGGTATCTACTTCAACCATCTGGAATAAGGTACGAGGTCTGATCCTTTAGTGTTAGATATTTAATTTCTATTGCATATTGGAAAGGATTGATTTCTGGAGTCAAGCTGTCTGTTGTGGTACCCCAAGCCATAGGAATTTCTCTCCATAACACCCTAGATGTAGCAAGTGTCATTCTTTCATATTTAATGAGTTCCTTGTTTTCTATCAAGAATAGGTCATCGACAAATAACAGGAGCATCACTGGTATTCCACCTTCAATCTTGAAGTAAAGGTTGGAATCCACTTTACTCTTAGTAAATCCTAGATCCATCAGTAAGTTGTCCATCCTGGCATACCATGTCAAACCTGAGGATCTTCTGCATTCACTCCTTTTGAAGCAGAGCACCATTCTCCCTCTCCCGTTTGTACTTTATGTACTAAAACATTATGTAATGGAGTAACAAGTAGCTTCCTCTGCTACTAATATTCTATGTATCCATCTAGGGTCACTACATACCAAGATCCTCTATCTTGAACTTTGTTGAAAATTTATTCTCACACGCATTTGTGAACTTGTCATCCTATATAGGATTTTATCTTCAACCTTGTAGCAAAGGTTAATATCTTCATCATTCTAAGAGATCTTCAAGATCCTTATGTAACTATATGTTCTATCCCATGGGTGCCTTATGAGCTTGTACAAGGCCTTCTTTAATTTGCATACATGATTCTTCCTATCATGTGTCTCAATTCCTAGTGGCTGCTCTACATATACTTCCTCCTTGACTACACCATTCAAGAATATTTTATTGATGTCAGCTGGTGTATCCCCCATCTCATACCTATACATATATATCAAATGGAAGTGTACCTTGTCACTGGTGCAAATGTCTCTTCATAGTTTGTTCCTTCTTTCTATGAGAAACCTTGTGCTATGAATATTTCCTTGTATCGCATGATGCTTCCATCTACTGCATGTTGGATCTTGTAGATCCATATGGAAGATACTATGAACTTCCCTTTAGTTCTTGACACCACAACCTAGAAATTATTCCTCTTTCTCAACTGGTACTCTTTGATCATATTCTCCTTCCCTTTCTTCTTGGTGACTACTTCATAGTTGGAAGGATCCACATCAATGATGTCACTCAACAATGTCACATAACTAGAGTGTCTTTGAGGCCTCTTTGTTTCTTTGGAAGTCTCATCGTACTATTCTTCATCTTGGATGATTTATTGTGCTCAAGGTGGTCTTCATCTCTCGAGGTGGGTGTACCATTCTTTTTATATTCTTCTGAAGCTCCTTCTTTCGCCATGGTGTCTTTGACCCAGGAAGCTTCACGTTCCTCTTCTGAACTGTCATTACTTGTTCTTTGGAATGATATACTAGTCAAGTTTAGTTGCATCATCAGAAACATATCATAATGTACAAAACATATTAATATTGACAAATGTATGTCACATAGCCATGCGACTATTTTAGATCGCTTGAGGGATATTCTTTGAATTGTGAGAGATTGATATTTAGTTTCTCTCATCTTCTCTTCTCCTATTATGACTAGAGCTTCTTCTTTTGCGCACTCTTCTCTGAGTCTTCTCAAGGTAATCACTTTCTTATAGCACACATTCGTCGAATGAATGAATCCCATGATCTTGGGAGAGAAATCAAGGTGGTTATAAAAATATCTTGTCATAGCATCAAGCACTTCCTTTTTGTGTCTTCAAGGATGACACATGAGGGATAAGTTGATATTTAATAGAATTTAAAATTATTTTCTTAGCTCTAGACTTAACCTTATCTCCCTATGGATCTTAAAACTTATTTACTGAAATACTAGTCCAAGTCAATTTCTTCAAGGATCATGAAAGTTCTATACTTCCATTCTCGGAAGTTGTCCGCTTCACCAACATTGTCATCAAGCTGGGTGTGATTAGTCATTTTGAAATGAGAACATTGAATGTAAATATAAATAAATTATATCTTACCGATTTGAGGTGTCTGACCTCATTCGAGAGCTGGTTGATCTATGGTTTGTCAAAGAAACCCTAATTTTTCAAACTTGGAATTTCAAACTTCTGATTGGATAGAAATATTGGCCTCTTCAAGGCAAGTTGTCCAATGTACTTCTTTTCTAGAAATAGTGGAGGGAAGCTCCTGGGATAGTAAGCCCTAGTTTTCCAATTTCTTTTGCATAAATGTCTGACATTGATTCTATTGTATCTATGAAATTTTGAATCCTTACAGTCTGAAAATTCTCACCACGATATCCTAGTACATCGTCTTTCCAACACCACGAGTTAGAGAAGAAATGGATTCTCCAAGTGGGACTTATTGGGATTTTCCAAAGGTGACTATTTTGGGGACTGTTCAACATAGATAACTTGTATGGACTGCCATGTGTCACTTTTTGACATTCTAGGTATGAAATGAGTACCACAGAATCTATAGTTTGTTCCCTACTTGAAACATCTTGCGAAATTCTGTTTGGACCTTTCTATCCCGAGATATAACAAATGTTCCTAGGTCACATGTTTATGACTGTAATATGGAGGAGGCTAGAACTCTAATCTGGAGGAACCTTATCTCCAAAAGTATATAGAATCTGTGGTTGAAACGTTTACATAGGCTACAGAAAGAAATTATCTTCGACCTGTAAATGGTTTGAATTCTTATCCTTCTCTAATCTTGAATTATAGAAAATGTTCTATAATGACTAAATTCAATCTTCTAGGTTTTTCAGGCATGAAACCCTAATTTCCATTAGCTGCCATTATAGTTGTATTTTGGCTGTAGAGTGAAAATTATCTAATTCAAAAATTGCTACCACCAACAGATGTGCCATAGTGATGAAAGTTATCCTATCCCTACTTTCTTGATAATCTATGGAGAGAACAACTTCAACTAGGAAGCCCTAGTTCTTGTAGCTGCACAGTGCCTTCTTTCAGAGAGGCTTTGAAACCATGTTAGATTTTCTTAAGATATGATTATATTATCTAGGATATTTATATGAAAGAATAAAAAGTACAACAAAATCCATAAGATATAAAATATATGTAAGAAACAAATATTTTCATCGGGGAAAGCATAAAGGATATGTTATAATAATCAACCCATAGCTACCCATATTTTGCATTAATTAAACCATTTTTTTCTTATTCCTAGAATCCTAGATTCCCTCTCTATGCTAGTTGATTTCTACATGTTCCTAGAAGTCAATACTTGCTAAGCTGGGTCATGGAGTTCTTTGGAATCATCTTGGAAACATATTTAGCATGTCTTCTTTATTCCTAGTTCCTTAAAGTGCATATCTTCTTTTTCTGAAAGCTTCCTTGATTTACATCTGTTTTAAGGCATAAAGGAAAAGCTAGTCTAGGGAAACTTGCCTTGTTTTTTTACCACATCATCCTCCTTCCTTTTATCCATAAAAAATCTTGAATTAGTTGTATTTCCAACACATATTATCTTTCCCACTTTGTTTATCTAATTCATGAGGATCTTCATGGATTTGGAAAGTCCTTTTTGCACCTATGGGGGATTTGACTTGTTTTGGTTAGTGTTATTTTTTACCAATTCGAATAGAAACCTAGTGCTTTAGAATATGTCATGTAAGTATATATTCAAGCATCCTATTACTTCATATGTTTTTCTAATGTACACTTATTCAATACATGATTATATTATGCTCCAATTGTAGTCTCCTTTTGTGTGAATTTTGCATGTTTGATTAGCAATTTTGTGAGTGTAATTGATCTATCTCTTGGGTTCAATTTAAACATGGTATTAGAGCCTTTGTGGATTGATTTATTTCCTTCCAAATTGTTATTGCAGGTTTTAAATCACTAAATGGGAGCGCATTCTGCTGACTGAAGGGAACAGGAGCTGAGATATGGACCAATCTCAAAGGATCATCTTGAATCCATTCAATTTATTCAAATGGAAAGATGAGATGGAGATATTTTCGTGAGATAAATGTCTCTATAGGGTTACCATGGATACTGAGGTAGATCCCAATGCAGATCCATAGAAAATGAAATGGCACAACAGGAGGGATGAGGCCTATGGTCTTTTGTGTCGGAGTAGTTCAAGAGACCTCCTCTTTCATCTTGATTCATTGACATCTCCTAATGAGGTGTGGGATAATATTGAATATATTTTTGGAAAGACAGATGATATGAGAGGACATCAAATCAAGAATTAATTAATCTCCTTGAATCCCAGTAGCTTTGAATCATTGCAACTCTATTTTACCAAGTTTAAGGCCCTTGTTTTATAGTTAAAACAATGTGGGATTGAAAAGAATGAGGAGAAACTACTTTTGACCATTCTCTCAAAGCTTGGTCCTGACTATTCAGTGTTTTTTTTTAACTTCTATGCCACTAAATTAACATCTCGAACTTGGAAGATGCCTAAGCTTGTTGAGTTCATGGAATCACTCACTCAACAAAAAGATAAATTAGCGATGATGGGAACCATCAAACCTTCCAAAGACCAATATTTGGTTGCTGGATATTTGAAGGTGGATTCAAAAAGAAAGATAAAAGCTAAAAATACACATAATCAAAAGAGAGACAAGGCAAAGTTTCAAGAGGAGTCCCTAGGCTCCAAGAAGAACCCCTAGGAGAAGAAGATCAAAGGAGAAATGAGCAAGTGCGCATACTGCAATAAGGGCTATCATCCTGAGATCTATTGTATGAAAAAGCAGATAGACATGTTGAAGCAACTATTGGAGAAGAACAACATCTCCCTTCCTGATTGCTCAAATAAGAGGGAAGGAAGATAAAATTCAGAAGACAAGGAGAGAGTACATGGAGGCTAAAACTTTGCCACCAAATTTTTGGGTCGAAGCAATAAATTGTGCATCCTATATCCAGAATAGGGTGCCACATAATAATCTTGATGGTATGACTCCTTTCGAATCTTGGAGTGGGCACAAGCCAGATGTGACCCATTTCAAGATTTTTGGCTCAAAGGCTTGTGCTAGAATTCCAACTGAAAAGAGGAAGGATTTGCAACCCCAAAGAAAAGAGTGCCTATTTGTAGGGTATTCTGAAGATTTAAAATAGTACGAGCTGATCAACTTGAGAACAAACAAAGATTTTGTTGAAAGAAGTGTCTAGTTCGAAGAAGAGCCTTTAGCAACAGTTAAAGTTGAGAATCCTCTTACACATACTCGACCTAAATTATCTTATGCAATTAGTGTGGTTTCATGATACATGGATCATCCTCATGAGATCCATTGGAGAGCATCCAAGAGGATCCTAAATTTTGTTTAGGGAACAAGGACCCATGGGATTTTCTACAAAGAAAAATATGACTTAGATCTAGTTGGATTTACTGACAGTGATTGGGCAGGTGACAACATAGATCAAAATTATACCTTGGGATATGTGTTCATTCTTGTAGAAGGACCAATCAGCTGGTCAAGTAAGAAGCAGAGTGCCATAGCACTCTCATCTATAGAGGCAGAATATAGAGGAGTTGTAAATGCAGCTACTTAATGTTTATGGTTGTAGGGAATACTTGGAGAATGTGGTTTCGAATCAGAGTTTTCAATAGTCATATATTGTAACAATCAAAGAACAATTCGAATCTCCACTAATCTAGTTCAAATACAAAGAACCAATCACATTTAGATCCATATGCACTATACTAGGGAGCTTGTGCATGATGGCAACATTGCTCTACTCTACTACGCATCATCAAAACAAGTAGCAGACATCTTCATCAAAGTATTTTGTGAGAAGATCTTCAGTAATATAAAATCACTGCTGGGGATTTCTGATCATGTGGTGAAGAATGATTGATGACAATATTTCCAAAATTTTGTTTTCATGTCCATGTTTAAGGGAGGATTTTTCCACTGGGTTTTTGCCTCTTTCCTTGGTTGTATGGACATGCAGTATGTAAAATGGTGACTAAGCCTTGTTTCTAGGCCCTATAATTTTTTGATATTTACTCATAAATTCAAGCTTAAGGGGGGGGTTTAGAATAATTAACCCATAGTTACCCATATTTGACATTAATTAAATAATTTTTGTCGTATTCCCAGAATCCTACTTTCCCTCTCTATGCTAGTTGAATTCTACATGTTCCTAGAAGTCAATAATTGCTAAAATGGGTCATGGAGCACTTTGGAATCGTCCTAGGAACATATTTAGCATGTATTCTTTATTCATGGTTCCTTAAAGCACATATTTGATTTTTTTGAAAGCTGCCTTGCTTTACATCTGTTTTAAGGCATAAAGAAAAAGCTAGTCTAGGGGAACTTGCCTTGTTTTTTGACCACATCATCCTCCTTCCTTTTCTCCATTCAAAATCATGAATGAGTTTTATTTCCACCACATATTATATTTCCCACTTTATTTATCTAATTCATGAGGATCTTCATGGATTTGGAAAGTCCTTTTTGCACCTATGGGCGATTTCACTTGTTTTAGTAAGCCTGCTTTTTGACCAATTTGAATAGCAGCCTAGTGATTTTGAATCTCTCATGTAACAATATATTTTAGCAACATATTACATCATATGGTTGGATAATGTAAACTTATTCAATATATGATTAATTTATTCTCCAATTTCAGTCTCCTTTTGTGTAAATTTTGAAAGTTTGATTAGCAATTTTGTTAGTGTAATTGATCTATATCTTGGGTTCAATTTCCACAAGAGAAAACCCCACGAAATTCTTCAAAATATTAATATAATAAAAAGAAGTTATAAGAAATGTTCAACATCTATCTTTCTCTCCTCCTGTGACTGTCTCTCTCTCTCTCATGCACCTTAGAGAGTGTGTGAGGTGTGTATAAATGAGGGAGAGGATCTCCCTATTTATACCCTTTCAAGTCACTAACCAAATATAAGAATTCATCCTAGATTTCATCTCACATGGGGCCCACTTCTCCTAGAGAGACTACTATTACATATCACATGATGTTACACTGGGGACTAATTACCCGACTTACAACATAAGTTGTACCTCAAGGTATAGACACAATTTAGATATCCCGTAAAGGGGTAACACACATACCCAATGGGGGTACATAAATTTACAATGATAATGTACATGAGAATATATTTTGAAGTTACAAATACATCAACACCATTCAACAGAGCCGGTAAATTCATTCGATCCGGCTAAATGTCTTTGGTGGTGCTTGGTAAAGAAAGAACTTCAAATCGATGGTGAATTTGATTGCATAGATATTTTGTTCCTCAAAAAGTGATTTTTATACCCTCACTCTCCGAGCATGATATCCAATGGGAGGAGGACACATCATTTGCACACGTTTCCTATTGCGTGCAACAAAATTTTCTTCGTCCATGCTAGTTCACCATGTGAAATCACTACCAACCATCGATCTACTTCTGGATCAACCTCGTCCGTTGATAATAATTTCCTTCGTGGTGATTAGTTTCATTTTCACAACTCAACACCTTGTTTATCCTTCTCATTATTTTATTTGTGAAATAAAAATTGACCGTAGATCTGGGTGATACCACGATCTCAACCGTTCATACCTGTAGTGAGCAGTTGGTAATTTATTTTTGAACTACTGATATTGTCTAACAATTGTGTTTGTTAACACATTTTACAGAGTCATTGTGCAAGATTAAAAGTGGGTTTTTGGCTTGGCCATGAAGACCTAGAGAATGTATCATACACATGATCCCTATGGACATGGGGAAGAGGCTATGAGGGAAAAAATTCAGGTTAAGAATACTGAAACATAATTTGATGGGAAGAGAAAGCAAGAGACTTCCCCGGATGTTGAAGCTACCATAAGGATCCTGACGGTGCAGTTGATTGCAGCCATGCTACATATTTTTATAGAACTCCAAAGGAAGATAAACATTGGGCATCAGACAACAAATACGAAGGGGATTAGGAGAAATTCCTGCAAGAATAATGTGAATCTTGGACAAAGGAAGAAAGGTTTCAAACCTTCTCACTCCCAAAATCAGCAAAGGCAGCCATCACAAGTTGTGAATAAGCAAACCATAATGATGGGAGATAATCCAAGGAAACCACTCAAATGTTGGGGATGTGGAGGAAACCATCTAATTAAGTATTTTCGACATCAAAATGGGTATGAATTTCAAGTCCACAACAGCCAAGAAGCTGAAACTATAGGTCATGAAGAATGGACCGTTCCTAGAATTTGTGTAGCATTAGAGGATTGTTAGGAAGGTCATCGATCAACTGTGGTTGATGTAGAGGGTAAGATTGCTAAGCAATCTTTTTTTGTTTTGATTGAACTTGGATATGCTCACAACTATATCACCCCTATAATTGTTGAGATGGGAAATTTGAAGAAATCAAATCATAGAAAATCATGGTTAGTCCAACTAGCCACTGGAACCAAGAGGGAAGTTAGTGACGTGGTAGAGAGATGTCCATTGGATATGGATGGACTAGTCACTTATGTAGATCTGAATATTCTACTACTAGGTTCCTATGATATACTCATTAGAATGGATTGGTTAGAAGTGCATAGGGTTAAAATTGATTGCTAAAACAAGACATTTGAGTTCCTACATGAAGAAGGAAAACTAAAGGTTGTAAAATACATTCCAAAACCGATTTTGTTAGGCAGATTTCAACAATGCAGCTGGAGAAGTTCTATAGGAAATATTGTATAGTGTATGCATCCCATGTGTTGGAGGTAGAAGAGAATGAAACTCCTATGTTGGAGGACTTTCATGTTTTTTAGAAATTCAGGGATGTTTTTCCTGATGAAATCCTAGGGATTCCTCCAAAGAGGGACATTGATTTCACAATTGAACTTGTGCCATGAGCAGCACTAGTGTCCAAGACACCATACAGGATGAGCACACCAGAATTTCTAGAGTTGAAGACATAGCTGCAATAGTTGTTGGAGAAGAAGTATATCATGCCGAGTACGTCTCCTTGGGGAGCACTAGTTTTGTTTGTGAAAAAAGAAATATGGTACACTCAGGTTGTGTATAGATTACAGACAACTAAAGAAAGTCACTGTGAATAATAAATATCCTTTACCTTGAATTGATGACCTCTTTGATCAAATGAGAGGAGGAAAGGTATTCTCCAATATTGATTTAAGGTGTGTTACCATCAGGTAAGAATCAAGGATGAAGATATTCATAAGACAACCTTCATGACAAGGTATGGGCACTATGAGTTTGTAGTGGTACCTTTTTGTCTCACAATTGCACCATCTACAATCATGTGCCTTAGGAATAGTGTTTTCAGCAAGTATCTAGACAAGTTTGTTCTTGTCTTCCTAGATGTCGTTCTTATTTATTCTAAGAATGAGGAAAAGCATGAAAGACATCTAGGATTGACATTGAAATTTCTTAGGGAGCATAAGTTGTATGCAAAGTTGATAAAATGTGACTTCTATAAAGACAGAATTCATTATTTGGGTCACATCATCTCGTAAGAGGGCATATTTGTAGACCTTGAGAAGATTTGGGCCATTATGAATTGACCTACTCTAAGAAAGGCGACAGATGTAAGATATTTTATGGACTTGTAGGACATTACATGAGGTACATTGAAGAATATTATGCATGTAAAGTTGAGTATACGTATAGGATGAGGAAGCCTTCATGCGAACTCATAGTTCCATGAGGATATGACCCTCGTGTGTATGCACATACATATCAACTTCCTGAAGACTACATGTAGAATGAATTGAACAGGGAAGTATGGTTGTACCCAATTAAAACAAGGTAGAAATATTCCATATTTCTTTGACAAGGATCTCATGACTAAAATCTAACCTCCGAACCGAACAAATTTTAAATTTCAGATTTCAAATTTTCTCGTTAATCGCTATGGACTGTTTTTCTGATCTAAAATGGTGTCAATATGACATGTTGTATGTGGATGTCCAGGTTTTAGGAATCATGTGTATGTAGGGGACAAGTGCTCCCACTTGCAAAATCCAAACAATATGAGGAAACACAATTGTAAACCGAGATTTTTTATTTGACTATCAATGTTACTGATAATTTGGTATTTGGGAATTTATTTATGCATGAAATAGATTTGAAAATCTATGATTGAAATGATGACAAGTCATGTGAACTACATGGTTTCATATAAGGTAGGTGAGATGATGAAAGTACTCCCTTTGAGTACATAACTTTTTAGAATGATGTGTTTGGGATACATAGCTCCTCGGAAGGATGTACTTGGGGTACATAGTTTTTGGAAGGATGTACTTGGGGTACATAGCTTCCCAAAAGGATGTGTTTGGGATACATGGCTCCTCAGAAGAGTGTAATTGGGTGCATAAATTCTCCCCACTAACCAGCTAGGCACTGGTATGCATCACTAGGGATGCACAAGGTGTAAGACATCCATCTAGACTTCTTTGTATACCCATTCACGCTAAGCAAGGGGAATGCCATGAGAGTGGGGGATCCATGAAGAGAATAACCCCTAGATATTATGGTGTCTGGAGGGGAGCGCCTCAGCTTGGTGAGAACTTAGAGGAGGTTCTAATCCCTCAAGGAGATCTTCCATTGAGCACCCAAAGAGGTGTTAGGCTTTGGAGAAGAGCTTCCATTGAGCACCCAAAGAGGTGTTAGGATTTGAAGAGGGCTTCCATATCTCGATTGAGATATTCTTATATAGATAGGTATTTTCTTTACTTATCAAATTTCCATTGATTTTCTGTAAATACACATGAGCATATGATTCAGCTATGATTTTGAAAATCTTGTTAAGGAGTGAACCCTATAGGAATGAATTTGACATGTGAATTAATTCATTATGGTTTCCAAGGAAGCACCTGAGAATTGGTGAGAACCTAGTGGAGGTGTAGGATCTTAAGCTAGAGCTGCCATTGAGCACCCATAGAGGTGATAGGATCTGGAATAGGGCTTCCATATCTTGGTTGAGATATGCTTATGTAGATAAGTATTTGAATTACTTGGAAGGTTCTTGTTGATTTTATGTTAATATATATGTGCATGTGATTCATCTATGATTTTGAAAAATATTTTGAATCTTGAATGCAAATTGACTCATTTCTTGGGGCTTGAGCATAGGTATTGCTGGTTTTCAAAGACATTGGAAAATTTTCAAGTTGAGGAGAAGGATTCTCCAAGACCTAGAAAAATAACCTATGGTGTGTACTAATGCATGCAATCAAGGACTTGCAGGAGTTCTTATGCAATAGAACCACGTAGTGGAACCAAGGAGGAGTTCCAGATCGTTCCATTGGATGGGTAAAGGTGCAGAGGAAGCACCAAGGTCCTGATAAGGCTACAAGGGAGCTATAAGGTGCCATGTGTTTGGCACATCCATTTTGTAAATCACTGAGGACAGTGTTGTTGTAAGCGGGGGGGGGGAGTAATGTGATACCCTAGTTTTGACCCCATGGCGTTGAACTTGTACATGATGTATATATTGTATGAAAATATTGGGTAGGAGCTCAAGGCCAAGGCCCTACCATTGATTGGTGTTTGTCGAATATGTGATCAAGGTTGATGCCTATTGGTTATGGTGCTAAGTCAATAACAATATATATTTTGATATATCATGTAAATATGCAATGAATAAAATACCACATCTAGCTATGAGACTGCAACATAAAAGAGACGGGGGCATGATTTCACAAGGAATAGGGAGGGGAGTTAGTCAAACCCCCTAAGCCAATAGGGTGTGACCAGATTTCAATGGGGAAACCCAGGAACCCTCAAATACCTTCTTGTCCTTTGTCCTCAATCATTCATTTCTTCCAAAAGTTGGTTGAGGCAGTTAATGCCTTGGGCAGAGCAAGGCATGGAATTCTGATTATGTGTTTGAGAAAACCTGCGAATCTGCAGTCTGGGAAGCTGCGATCTTGCTTCTGATGCAAGGAAACATGTGATGCATGCCAGTCCGTCTATCCTCAGTTGGGGAAAGGTTTTTTTGTTCCTCAACATTGTTGTTGATTATCCTTGGATCATTCATTCATTAACAATTTCCTTGGAGATGCGTTGTGTGGTTGTTTGACTATCCTAAGTCGTGGAAGTGTGGTTCCACAGTATTTGTATGAGTGACATTATGGTATGCAGGAAAACCGTATTTCTTTGTGTTACAAAGTGAAGCCTCTGTGGATGGTTTTCCTTGTAGATTGTTGTGATGTGCATCTATGTTTTGGTTTGAAAGACTTAGGTGTGGAGGAGGCCCAAAATTGGATGATAAACCTAGTGAAGGGAGGAATCTCATAGATAGATCAAGAGGGACTAGAAAACCATTTATGCACACCCTGAAGAGCACTAGAAGCGAAGGTATGGCCTAAGGGAACTGTGTAGCAGTGAAGGTAATACTTCCTTATGTTGGGTGGTGTAGTATTGTGGGATTCCAAGATCAATAGATCTGGTGTGGGTGTCCATAGCTCTATGGTTGAGCTCACTATATTAGCAATTCTACCATTCCAATTCCTTATTATCCTGTGAAACCAAATTGGATATTGGCTTGGATGGATAGTATATGAAACCCAATTGAGTGTCGATCTGACTATGCATGATATCATCTAGTTGTATGTGATTCATTGCCTTAGCATCCTGGGAAACCCAATGGTATATTGGCTTGGGTAAATAGTCTATGAAACTCAACTGCGTGATGGATTGGCTGTGTGTGATATGACATGGCTATGTGTGTTGGATTGGATGAGTAAGTCTGTAATGTCTAGAATTTTTGATTGGGTCACAATGTCCAAATCACATTTTCCATATTCATGAAAGTTGTCCAAGGGATGCTAAAAGTCAAATAATTTCCAAGGAGGAAAATCACCAGTTTCCTAGGTTGGGGGTGGAAGCTTTGAGATTTGGAATAAGGGGGATAATAAATGATGTTTAGAAATTAGAAGAGGATAAATATTTAATAATGTATCTTATTAAATAAATACAATAGAAAATTGAAATGGCTATGGATAATGGTGACACATGGAGACTATGCGGCCCACTTAAGCAACAATTCCTATGTTAAATGGCATCCTCCTCTTGTAATTTTGAATCTATGGGAAGCCTAATGCTTTGGGATGGATTATGAGGTTAATATACTTGTCCACATACTTCATAGGTCAAATTTTGGATGGATTGTAACTTACATGGGAGAGGAAGAGCCAAATGGGAGTTTGACATGGACACTTGGCTAGATTCCCCTTACATTTATGATATCTATGACACCAATGATGAAGATTCTATGACAGTTATGACACAAGTCATATTTAAAGGCTTAGATAATGACATACTAACATGTCAATACTAAATAGAGCATCATAGAGGTCAAATTTGGGAGTTGGAGAAGGCCAAGAGGCTCCTACTCAAATTTGGGAGAAGAGGGAAGGTGAAGAGAGTGGCCACATGGCATAGCATGAGCAGCCACACCAATTAAACTTGGATTTGGAACCTTAGAAGACTAATAATGTTTATAAAATACAGGTATCAGCCATAAGAAGAATATTTTTCTCATTTGTGAATTGTGAGAGCTAGTGGATGACTAGTTTTCTTGCTTAAGCCAATTTCGAGGGTGAAAGATTCCCATCCTAATTGGTGTTCAGAAAGGCCACTTAGGTATTTCATGGAGCTTTAATGTAGTCTTATTTTCAGGTGCAATCTATAGGAATTTCATGGATATTAAATTAAGCACATAGATCTGTGGACAAACACACAACTCACAAGATAGATCACACAATTTACTCAGCAATTGAAGAATGAAACAATGCAAAAATGGCTTGTAGCTGTGAATGATTTCATTAATTAGAAATTAATTAAGATAATAATTACAATGAAGTACAATGGCTTAAATAGACACATGCAATTCGAATCCACATGGGGAAATTCAAATTGATTAGACTCTGCTTGACTATAGGTAACTAATACCTTGTCTAAATCACTATCGGAGGACTCAATAGTTAACCGACCTTGTCTAAACCATAACTGGAGTTCATCGGAGTTATAAAACACAAATAAAGTGTTAAATTTAGTGTTGACTAAGGATAACTAACTATGGTAGGTGAGAAATGCACCCCTCCTAAGTGACTAAAAATAGACTGGATGGACTCCCGATTTAGACATGAATCTTGATTTAGATATACGACCAAATTGGACAAGGGAGGATTAATAATCCTAACACCCCCCCTGAATGCTAACTTGGAAAATCTATGGGCCCTGGTAACTAAGACCATAGGTCACCCATTACATCAAGGAAAATAAAGTAACTGCTGAATACAAGGAGCTGGGAAAAAATCCACATGGGAAAAAATCCCCCCCTTTATCTAAGAAAGTAGAATAAGGTCTCAAGTTTGAAAAACTTGAAAATATGTTGCTGCAATATTCATCTCTATGAGGTAGCAAAGCAGCATGCATGGTGTGCTGTGCATAGGTATTCTGGGGCCTGGCATGTAGACTTCTCCTTCTTCTCCAAAAATGATGATGGAAGGAAGGAGGAATGTAACCTTTGTCTCTTGTTGGATGAAGAGGTGTATGATCATATCCATCCTTCTGAATGTAGTGAGACTAATCCCTTTCCATATAGCATCTTACAGGGAGTCTATTGCATCTCTCCGAAGGAGGTAAGATTACATGGCATAGCACAAGGGTCTTTCCTTTCTTAATGTCAGGAGAGTTTCTAGTCATCTTCCTAGCTTCCAGTTTGGAAGTAGGGACTAAATCTAGATCTGAGTCACCCTGAATCTCAATCTCATAAACTGATAAAGATGGATCTGCAATACTAGTAGAAGTTGCAAAAGAAATAGATGCAATGATTTTACCTTCCCTTGCAAGTGGTTGCTAAGAGTGCACTAGTTCTGAAGGAGGCATGAAATGTGAGAACTCATATGCTTTTGAAGCATGATTTGCAACACCCTTTGCTATGATTTTCCTAGTAGAGATATATGTGATATCCACTAAGTTAGGACCAAACATCACTCGCTTTGGAGATCCAATATGGGTCATCTGACAGACAAATAACAGGTTTGAAGCTAGGGAGGGAACAAATAGCACATCTTTGAACCTTCGATGTTCAAGCTTGACAGAGCCCTTCCCTTTTGTTTTGAATTTACTGTTATTTCCCATCTGAATACTAGGACCATCAAAGGACTAAAAATAAGAGAATGATTCTCTGGATTCAGCCATATAGTTGGAAGCTCCAGAATCAACGAGAAATACATGTGTTGATGTGAAACAAGCCTTTAGTGCATGGCCTTTCCTTTGGTATTATTCATCTTCTTCTTCAGAGTCATCCTTCCTTGCACTAGTAGGTATAGAAATGTTATGTTTCTTTAAAATAAGAGCCATTTCATCAAGTTGTCTTCTCATATAGGAGCTTTCTAAATGAAATCCCCTTCCACGGTAAGAGAAGAGGACCTTGCCTTTGCCATTCTTCTTACTTCTCTTTGAACCTGAATGCTCCTTTGACATCTCTTTCTTCATAGGAGACTCATCTCTTTATTTCCATTTTTCATTCTCTAGCTTATCTCCTCTTGCAACCAGAGCTTGATCTTTGGAAGATCGAATGATCCCCATTTGGATCAATTTATCATTCTTAGAAATGAGATATTGGATGAAGACATTAAGCGTGGTCATCTTCCAATTTGGAGTAGTGAGACTTACTGTTTGGAAGGTTGATACAAAGATTGAGTAGTCTAAATTGATCTTTGTGATAATGGAAAGGATGAGCTGATATTCATCCTTCTCCACTTTACATTAATTCAACTGATATGTCAGGTTCTTGAACTTTGTGAAGAATTCATTCAGTGATTTGATGTTGGATGGATTAAGAGTGATCAGATCATTTTCTAGCTGATGGATCCTCATCTCATCTTGGTTATCAGATAAGGAGGAAAGCTTGTCCCAAATCTCCTTGGGAGTCTTCAATCCTTGGATGTGGAATCGAAGATATCTAGAAACTGAGGAGAACAAGTGTCCATGGGCTTCAACAAGCCTATTCTGGTACTTTTCTTTGTCATGATCTAAAGTTGGAACTACCTCTATTTATTCTATGAGTATGAAGAGATGCTTGATGAGGAGAATTACCACCATGTCTTCGTTCCACTGGTGATAGTTGAAGGGAGTGAGAAGCTCTTCTAGATGAAACATTTTGAATGCATTAAGAAGGAATGAGATACTGTAGCGAATGCTGTAGAAATTCAGGCCTGCAGTAGATTAATTTCACCCACAACAATTAACAATTGATCATGCAAAATTATCAACAATGGAGACTAAATATGGAGCTGTAACACAAAATTATATTACCTGAGTGTACAATAGCCAACCCTGTAATAACATAGGCTGCTGAATATATAGAATACATGAGCAAATAGAATGCATAAGGAAGCATCCAAATCTAGCATAAA
>LPNX011046447.1:59457-84456 GCA_001517045.1 Pseudotsuga menziesii
CAATGAGAAGAAAGGGCTGATTGTAGCGAATTCTATGAGAAGAGCTGATAACCTGTCACACAATCAAACATACAAAGTAATTTCTATAGTATACACTTTTGGAATTTCCTTTACACCCAACATAGTTAATCAAGCAATCTTGAACAACAATTTTCTAACTTGGGATATTAAGTGGTAAATTCTTCGCTTCTGGTGCAGTACTGGAAGGAGAAATTTTGCTCAAAAAAATGATCCAGTTGAAGATCTGAGGAGGAGAGGTGTCTTTTCCACCGAGGCTCTGATACCATATTAAATTGAGCACATATATATCTGGACAAATAGACAACCCACAATATAGATCACACAATTTACTCAGCAATTGAAGAATGAAATAGTGCAAAAATGGCTTGCAGTTGTGAATGCTTTCATTAATCAAGAAGTAATTAAGATAATAGTTACAATGAAGTAAAATGGCTTAATTAGCCACATGCAATTTTAATCCACATGAGGAAATTTGAATTGATTAGACTCTACTTGACTATAGGTAACTAAGACCTTGTCTAAATCACTATCGGAGGACTCAATAGTTAACCGACCTTGTCTAAACCATAACTGGAGTTCATCGGAGTTATAAAACACAAATAAAGTGTTAAATTTTGTGTTGACTAAGGCTAACTAACTATGTTAGGTGAGAAATGCACCCCTCCTAAGTGCAGCTATGCAAACCTAGTGCTAACAAAATGTAGAGGACTAGAACTGAATGTAACAGAGTCCTAACTTAGCTTGACTAGTCACTAACTGAACTGAACTGAACTTGGTTGGTTTCAACACTCCCAGTGGATCCTAAATTGTAGGTATTGGTATAGGAGGCTCCTAAATGGATTCATTCAAGTGAAATCAGTGGTAGTAGGATTTCAATTAGTGTTCTCCACGCTTTAGTGACTGAAACATGAGCCCCAATTAGGCCAAGTGGACCCAATGGTGCTAGTGACTAAAAATAGACTGGATGGACTCTCGATTTAGACATGAATCCTGATTTAGAAATATGAAAAAATTGGACAAGGGAGGATTAATATTCCTAACAAATTAAATCTCAATATCAGCTTGTTCTTCCATTCATCTCAAGTTTTCTCACCATATTCCAGCTCTATGGAGTGAGGTGCATTGGGTGAGCTATTCATCTCTTTGAAGGAGCTTGTCTTTCTCCAGTATTTTGTATTCTAATATAAATTCTCTGTATTTAAAGTTCAGAAATATCTCAGGTCTAAATTCCAATATATCTCATTTATTATTGTCCAATATTGATGAAATAATGCCATTTCCCCAATACCTTGTTGTAAACTCTTGCAATCTTGATGGAATCAAATATATGTGTGCACCATTGATGATTAATGAATTAATTAAATTTAATTAAATTATATTATGGTCTTCATGGTATTTAACAGATAATTTTTTTCCATTGGTTCGAATTTCATAGCATTTGGGGTAAACTATGTCTCATTTCCCCAAGGGTCCAAAACTAGTTTTTTATATCTAATTAAAGGAAGTGATAACAGCCATGGGAGTTTTATTGGTTCTGCATATGAGTATTTTATAATGTATTATACACATACCCTGATTCAATTTTATAATTTGAGTGAGTTTATATACATTTAGGAATCCATTCCGACAATTACCCGGGAGGGATTTGAGCCCCAAAATTGCTAGTTAAAGCATCTATCTTATTCAGAATTTGATATAGACCTGCAGAAGTAATTGGGAGGACATAATACATCCATAAAAATTAAAAATAAGTTATTATATCATTAATACACCTTCTCTGAATATTTGGGAGCAATTGGGCTGATTTGGATACCAAGACACTAAAACTAGTAAGAGCCAAAATTGTGAAAAAATTGGAAAATTGGGTATTTTAATAAAATTCCAAAAAGGGGACATTACAGTGGTATTAGAGAATGATATTGGAACCTTATTTGGTATGATATTTATTAGTACAATAATTCATGGACCACAATTATATATTGAAACCAAAAAGTGCTTTTGTTGAAGAGGAAAAAAAAAGTAGGAGAATAAGGCAAATTTTTTGGAAACTATGACTAGGGATGAAAAGGGAACCTCATATGATGGTAAGGATAATAAAAGGCATGGAAAATATCCTTGAAGACATGAAAAATAATATTGTGAATGGATTCAAATTTTTTTCTATCCAAATTTTGGAAAAATATATTGATTTTAAGAAGACCAAGGGGAAAAATGCATCAGCTTGCTTGAAGGAGCAAAAGGAGGAGACCCATGAACCACCTAGTTCTGAAATAGGTGAAGTAGAAGAAGTAGTTCATTAATAGGATATAAATTCACTCCCAAATGACTTTGAAAAATATGAGGAAACATCACATGAGAAGGAATAAGAGTACCTTGAAACTATTGAATATCATTCTGAAACAAATTCTACAATGGACATGGACCAAAGAGCATCGTTTGATTGATGCTTGAACTATGAAGGAGTACCTACTAATGGGTTCTCACAAATATATGTTGGTGACATAGATATCATATTTCAAAATGTTTCTATAAGCCAAAATTCCATTAAACATGAAAATGAATACCTTGTAGCAGTTGAAGAAGAAACAATATCAACTTCCTCATCACCACTTGAGCTTCATGAAGTTGGTCCAAGAAAGAAGGAAGCAGATGAGGAGGTTCATTTGCAAGAGCCTAATTTTATTAAAGGTTCCTTAAAGATGAATGAAAAGAAGATCCAAGAGGCCCTTAGCATACTCCATGACACTCAAGCATTGGTATCAAATTCTTGTTGGAGAGCTACTTCCTTGGAGGAGCCATCCTTCCTTGAAGACACGGAGAAGATCCGAAGAGCAATGTGCAACATCAAAGGTAATTTCACATCTTTGATTTTTGGTAGAAAAAATATCATTGATATTAGTGAATGGTTACATGAAATTTACTTGAAGAATAATGATGTTATTCATAACCTCACAATTCAAAATGAGTAACTTCTTGAAAAGTTGCAAGACACTTGTTTTTCCTCTTATGTTTCAGATTATCAAATGGTAGAATTTTTGGAGGATTATCATGACATCATGGATCATGAGAAATTTGGAAATTTGAATGTGCTTGATGTTTTTGAATATGAACTTGAAGAGATCCAAACACTTGATGTGGTGGAAGAGGAACTTGAATTGTCTCTTCATGAAGGGTATGCAATTTTTAAAGAAGAGCATGATTCCTCTACATTGGAACCAATCTATGACAAAGGTTTCACACTCTTGAAGGAGATGCATAATGATACCCCTATGGATCCTTCACATTATGACAATTTTTCACTTATTGATCATTTGAGTGAGTTGGTTATTTATCCTACATCCTACACTTCTAAATTTTGCAGCAGTCATCCTAATGAAGTATGGGTGAAAGGTTTCTTTTTGATGGTGCCACATGAAGAGCATGCACATTCTATTTCTCTTTTTGATGATGGAATTATTAGAGCACCATATTATTTACATTTTCAGAAGCATCCTTTTTTACATTATGATTATACACATATACATGGGTGCACCTATGATGTTCACTTAAGTCACTTGGAGACTCATTATTTTCCTTGCTCCTTTCCTAGTCTATTTGAAGTTGGAGGAACTTCATCCCACACTTGGGTGAAGAGTTATATGATTGAAGAACATTATTATTGGCAGAAAAATCCTCTGATGTTACATGATGATATACATATTCATGAGTGTATTGATGAGACTTCTTTGAGCCACTTGAAGTATTCATGTTTTCCTTGCTCCTTATTTTGTTCATATTTTGGGGGAGGCTCTCCATTCACTTATTCGATGAAAGAACAAATGGATGATTATATTGATTCACATTACATATCATTTCGAGCACATTATTATTCACATTTGCAGCAGCATTCATTGTTACTTTCTGATGATGCACATCTACAGGGATGCACCTATGATATGCATTTGAGTCACTTGAAGACTAATGGGTTTTATTACTCAACACTTGGTTCATTTGATGTTGGAGGAACTTCATCCAACACTAGGATGAATAGGCTTCTGATAGGAGAAAATTTTTGTTACCAGACACATACATTGTTATATCTTTATGATTCACTCATTCATGGATGTATGGGTAAGAATTCTTTGAGTCATTTGAAGTCTCCTTGTTTCTGTTGCTCACTATTTGGTTCAAATTTGAGTGGATATTCTTCATTCACTTCTTGGATGAAAGAATACATGGCTGAATATTTCGATGCATATCAATTCCTTTTGGAGTAGCATTATAGGACATGGAATACTTACCTATGTCATTGGAGTGGATTTTATTGGTCACTTGAAGCATGTATGTCCTTGGAAAATGGTAGTCTAGTCACCGAGAGGCATAAGCAGTTTCATGATTTCTTGGTGAGGAACCTCCTTGATGTACATTATTATTATGTTGTTATATACTTTGATGATATATATTATGCACTCATGATTTTTGGAAGAATTCATACAAGAAAATGGGATCCAGGAATTCTCTTTCTAAATGGTATGGGTTGGAGAGCACTCTTAATTGTTGGAGTGCAATGCAAGCAATGGGACCCTGGGATAGTTTTTAGTCCCATTGATTTCAAATTATTTGGGAAACAAGAAGTATGGAATATGGATTACCAATTTAATAAGGTGATGATAATCAAAGTAGTGCAGTGGAAAGCATGGTGGTTCCTCTCTAAAATCTTCATGGAATCTCAAAGACTCAAGATGGGCATCTGAGTGGCAACTTCAAAGAATCATACAGAAAGCAGGTTCTTCAACAACCATGTTTAAAATTGCTTGAGGAAAATCAATATTGGGAAGGGAGGATTTGTAATGTCCCAAATTTATCATTGGGTCACAATGGCCAAATCACATTTTGCATATTCATGAAATTTGTCAAAGGGACTCTAAAAGTCAAATAATTGCCAAGGAGGAAAATCACTAGTTTCCTAGGTTGGGGGTGGAAGCTTTGATATTTAGAATACGGGGGATAATAATTGATGTTTATAAATTAGAAGAGGATAAATATTTAATAATGTATCTTATTAAATAAATAAAAGAGAAAATTGAAATGGCTATGGAGAATGAAGACACATGGAGACTATGGGGCCTAGTCAAGCTAGAATTCCTATGTTAAATGACATCCTCCTCTTGTAATTTCAAATCTATGGGAAGCCTAATGTTTTGGAATATATTATGAGGTTAATATACTTGTACATATAATTCATAGGTCTAATGTTGGATGAATTGTAACTTACATGGTTGAGGAATATCCAAATGGGAGTTTCATGGACACTTGGCTAGATTCCCCTTGCATTTATGACATCTATGACACCAATGATGGAAATTCTATGACAGTTATGAAAAAAATCATATATGAAGGCTGAGATAATTACATAATTACATGTCAGGACTGAATAGAGAATATTAGAGTTCGAATTTTGGAGTTGGAGAAGGCCAAGAGGCTCCTACTCAAATTTGGGAGAAGAGGGAAGGTGAAGAGAGAGGCGACATGTCATAGCATGAGCATCCACACCATTTCGACTTGGATTTGGTTTATGGATGGATTTGGAACCTTAGAAGACTAATAATGTTTATAAAATACAGGGATAAGCCATTATAAGAATCTTTTTCTCATTTTTTAAATTGTCATTTGTGAATTGTGAGAGCTAGTGGATGACTAGTTTTCTTGCTTAAGCCAATTTCGAGGGTGAAAGATTCCCATCCTAGTTGGTTTTTGGAAATGACACTCAAGTATTTCATGGATATTTAATGAATTCTTATTTATATGTGAAATATACAGGAATTTCATGGACATCTCAATATCATCTTGTTCTTCCATTCATCTCAAGTTTTCTCACCATATTTCAACTCTATGGAGTGAGGCACACTTGGTGAGCTATTCATCTCTTTGAATGAGCTTGTATTGCTCCAGTATTTTGTATTCTGATTTAAAGTATCTGTATTTAAATTTGAGAAATATCTCAGGTCAAAAGGCCAATATATCTCATGTATTATTGTCCAATATTGAAGAAACAATGCCATTTCTCCAATACCTTGTTGTAAACTCTTGCAATCTTTATGGAATCGAATATATGTGTAAAAAATTGATTATTTATGAATGAATTAGCCATAATTAAAGTATATTATGGTTTTCATGGTATGTAACTGATAATTTCTGGCCATTGGGTCGAATTTCATAGCATTTGGGGAAAACTATGTCTCATTTCCCCAAGGGTCCAAAACTAGTTTTTTATATCTGATTGAAGGAAGTGATAAAAGCCATGGGAGTTTGATTGGTTCTGCATATGAGTCTCTGATAATGTATTATACAAATCCTCTGCTTCAATTTGATAATTTGAGTGATTTTATGTACATTTGGGAAGCCATTACGGCAATTACCCGAAAGGGATTTGAGCCCCAAAATTGCTAGTTAAAGCATATATCTTATTCAGAATTTGGTATAAACTTGCAGAAGTAATTGGAAGGCCATAATAAATCCATGAAAATTATAATTAAGTAATTATATCATTCATACACCTTCTCTAAATATTTGAGAGCAATTGGGCTGATTTGGAGACCAAGACACTAAAACTAGTCAAGAGCCAAACTTGTGAAAAAATTGGAAAATTGGGCATTTTAATAAAATTCCAAAAAGGGGACATTACAAAGTCATCATAAACCAAACTGTGTGCTGGATAGGATGAGTAAGACTTGATAAACCTAGAAATATTTGTCTTCTATGCCTGCAACCTGATAAGCCCAATTGTGTATTATCTTGGATGAACAGTCTATGAAACCCAAATTTGTGTTGGCATGACTGTGGTTGATGTGTTATAGCTATGTGTAAGTCTGTTGTTCCATAGTTCATTGTGGAAATCATTCCCATCTCAGGGGTGGAAGTGTTGTTGAAATATTTATGAACACAATTCGCCTATGGTTGGGTGAAACGTTGTAGCCACATAGCTAGTTGTGGGACAACTCCATCATCCAAGATAAGTATTTTCTGTTGTTATTGTTATGCAATGTATCTCCTTATGAATGACTATATTGGTTATGTAAAAGTATTATGAAAGATTGATGAATTGATGACGATGAATGCTTGTTAAGTGTTTTGAGTAGATTTACTATTCAATGAATTCCCATGCATTTTCTTTATTTATGCTTCAAATGTTTTAAGTCATTTTTCTAAGTCCATGGAGGCTGGAAACTTGTTGCATAGTCATAATGCTTTTCACTTGGCGTTTCCACCCCTTGAAATCCTCCTGGGGAAGGAAGAAGGAGGAAAACAAAAAATAGAAATTTAAATAAGGTAGAAGGATGGTTTTCTGATTCCAGGGATCCGCCTGTGGAAGGCAGAAGGTGGAAGAGGTAAAGCATAGAAAAGTTCTAAGGAAAAGGTTGAGTTCTGATTGCTGAGTTCCGCACTAGAGGGTAGAAAGAGGGATTGCAGATGGAGGAACCATGGAAGGGATTCTATCATTCCTTCAATTTCCAACTTCTGACTTCCGCAGTACAAAAGGTGAAAAGAGAAAAAATTTCTAGGGTAAAAGTTTTTTTTTCCGTCTCGGATCTTCTTGTAGAAGGTGGAAGGTGGGAGGTGGAAAATGTGAAGGCTGAAATTTGTATTTTGGACTTCCTAGTTTCAAGAAGAAGGAAGAATGTGGCTAATTAATTCCATTTAAAAGTTGTTCTTGTGAATTCTGAGTTCCAAAGGAGGAAGGCAGAAAGGCGAAAGGGGAGAGGCTAAAGGTCAATTAAATGAATCCGTTGAAATTTTTTCTTTTGAATTCCATGTTCTGAAGGCAGAAGGAGGAAATTTGGTCAAAGGTTTCCATCGAACGTTGATTCTCCAATTTTTGAGTTTTGAGCTTAAATGCAGAAGGGAGGAAGTTTAATGCTTTCATCACGTTTCGGTTCCGAATTCCTAGTTCCGCAGGGTGGAAGGAGGAAGACAAAAATGACAAGTTTAGTGCGGAAAATGGGTTTCCATTCGTAGGAAAGAGTTTTCAAGGGTAGAACAATTGTTATAGTTGTTCTGATCCTGAGAGTGAACATGGAAGAGTGCGTTAATTCCAATGCCCTGTGTTTCGAAAGGAGAACAAAGGTTCTTGAAGAAATTTTTTTAATTATCCGCATTATGGGGTATGGGGACATTACAGCATTGGTTCTCTTGTGATCAAACCTCTCTATCCATTCTCTCTCTCCTAATATGTTTCCTTAGTGCATTCTAGGTATGTCATTATATCATGGTCGCTACACTACAACATTTTTAATTGTTGCACTATGTTTTCCTTTACATGGATGTCCTTTCGTATCGCTAGAATCTTGATGTTATGCTTGGAATTCTTTCCAAGTCATACTATTAATTTCCCTTCCTTCCATGGAAGCACATAATCTAGAATGAATGCTATCATCGACACTGATTAACTTCATCTTGTTCTCATTTCATCATTTGTGGTGTTTGATGGGTCTACTTCTCCTTCAATTGCTGCAACCTATGTAAAGCTACAAGTTGTTTTAAATATTCTTTCTAGAGTTATCAACTGATTGTAAATTCTCTTCTTCCTCACCGTCTACATAGGTACAAACATAATCTCTCATTGTTCTTTGACAATAATAAACATCTCCCTCGATGTCTCATGTGTACTCATACTTGAAATAACATGCACCATTGCATCTTCGTCACTTCTCTGTTGTGTTAATATTCAGTCTAAGCCCTCTTCACATATTCCACTATTATTGGATAAATGTACTCAATTGAAATTAATCCAAATCTCCCTAGTCCATGTGGATCTAGAACCTATCAAATACATAATAAAATCTACTATCCTAGGTCAAATAGAAATGCATATAGATCACCTACCTAAAATATGCAGATCCTCTTCTCTCTTTGTTTATCCAATCTCCAGAATCTTCAAATCTTCAGCTACAAAACCCTATAAAGCATGTGGAAACAAGCAAACAACATATGTTTATCCAAACATATAATTGATCTAAGCTAACAGTTAAGGAAGAAATATCTAAACATTATAAAAAACAACGTTTATGGAAAGAGATCTATATTAATGTAATCAAGGAGATACATAGAATTACATAGGAAAGAACATTACAAACTAGACTTAATGATGCAATATTCAATCCAACAATCCAAGCTAAAGCCTCCAAAGCAAGATAGTAAGCCACCTAGAAATTCCACTCGGATAAAAGTACCATAGACCTTCCCCCCTTCCAAATGGAGAGAGGGTTCAATTTATAAGGCTAAAGGGATAGAGTAGGTTGAGGACTAGGGGGAGGGATCTAAAGGATCTTCCCTATAGGTTAGGAACCAAAATCCACCTCACCTAAATAATAGGGATAAGCCACCACCTCATCCACCTTTGAGAAGGGTCTCAAATATTCGCTTTTTTCCCTCTAAACATGACCGATGCACTTTCCAAAAAGGGAGAAAGCGTCGTCGGTGCTCCTAGAAGTGGGAGAAAGAGTGCCGACACCGGCGCACCTAGCATGAAGGGAAAAGGTACTGTCAGTGCTCCTAGCATGAAGGACAGGAGCGTCGACCTTCCTAGAGAGGGAAAAGGAAGGAAAGACCTCAATCTCAATCAACTTTAGCAGAGAGAAAATTGGGGATTAGGAAAAGAGTTGACACATGGATCAAGAGTACAAGATTTCGGTGAAACAGAATGCCCTCCAAAGCATGAAGTTAGAGGAATCCAATAGGTGAATTCTTTGCAAAGTGAAGAAATCTAAGGCAAGGATGTTGATTGGAAGCTGTTGTAGTACCATTGACTTAAATCTCATATAATTCATAACATGGCTATCAACCAATACAATGCATATCCATGGTAGTAGATATCGACTGAACACAATCATGGCTACTAGACACAAGTGTAGATCCATGATGAGATGATAACATAACCATGACCAATACAAAGGTGGATCGATGTAATGACTCAAAAACAAAACTCCATCACAACCTGGGCGAAGATATATGACAACCCAGGGTCTTCAAGCCGAACCCGCAATGATACGAATATAACCATGTGATTACAATGTCTTGAAGTCGAACATGGTATAAACCACTTTATTAACAATCAAGGATGTAAACTATTAACATGTGCGAGGGAAATCACCATTGATGTTAGTGATTCCAAAGGTATCTCAGTACATTCCATCGAATGTGAATAAAGGACTTGGATTCGAACACTCGATGAGATATTTCAATAAAGAGCCAATGATGTAAAATCATGTTGAAAATGAGGTAACCTACCATTAAGGCATGCAGGCCCAAGGTACTTGACTTGGTTTCTAAGTGTAATTCTTGGATAAGGTGTTGAAGTTGACAGGAATAGACCTATTGAAGGAGGGCCATGATGAATCCCCCATAATCGACAGGAAACATGATCAAAGATGTTTTGGAGTAAACGAGACAGCAAATTGATGTACGAAACTGACTCAGGGATGGCCGACATGATAGAAGGTAAATTAACTGCAATAGTGAAAATATGACCAAACTTCTCTTGAACATGGGCATGGAATGACTTGGTAGTATTGACACGAGAATGATACCAATCCCCCTATGCAAATAATGGTGAGAGTATTCTTGGACAAATCAAAGGAGTAAGAAGACTCTAGGAATTATCAAAACTAGAAGACAAATGGATTACCCAAGTACTGAAATGCATATGCAAGTGAGTGCCATGTTGAAGAGTGACTATGTATTTCCATAACAAAATACAAACTATTTCCTTAATTTCCCCACCATGATTGATGAGTACCTCTTTGATTTTTAATGAGATATAAAAGGGTAACAAACGCTTGGTATATCTTGTCCTTCAGATGAGTCCAATCTCATATGTTTTACGAACCTGAGAAAGGAGGGGTTCATTCTGAAAATAGGGTCCTTCATCGTTTGGTTTTACGAGTCCAATGAAAGAAAACTCATTTGTCGTTTCATGTTTAGAGAGTCTGAAATTACTAAGAAGATTCCAAAAGGTCCTTTTTTGTAAAAAAGGCTAGCCTGTCCAAAAAAGAGATAACCTACCCCCGACTAGTCGACTATTCTAATTCTTTTACAAGTGTGAACGTAACAAGCTCACTTGGCAATATTTTTGTGTTTTTAAGGAGACTGAAAAGAGCTTAAATATAACTCCAGAACGAGTTATTTTTTCATAATCCAATTTTAACAAGTATGAAAAACATTAAAACTATACTCGATACCTCTTCACTGATTTTTTAACGAGCACACCTAAGGTATAAAAAGCACTCGGAACCTTTTTCATGTTTGAATTTAGAGCATGAAAAAGCAATAAAGTAAGCTCAACACAGTTTTCATGTTTTAACCAGAGCACGAAAAATGAAAATTAAGCTCAACACCATCTTACTATTTTTATTGAGCTTGAAGATCAGTTGAAAGAATGCTCAAGGTATCTACTTCATTTTTAACGAGCTTGGAACAGAAAAAAAAAAAGCTATGCTTGTTGGGGCACGTACCCTAAGGATTACCAGTTTTGGTAACTTCACAGCTGTTGGTAAGTGGAGTTATGGGTCAAGATAGTCTTAGGGGTGTTAGGGTAAGTCAAAACCCCCTTTTTGTAATAAACCCGTGGTTTAAATCCAGGGTTTAGGGTTTTTTTGGGTGCCCATGGTTTAAGACCATGGTTTTGTAAAAATGCGCAGTATAAATAAGCGCTTGTGTAAAGAAGATAGGTTAGGCAATTTGTTGGGAAATAGGGCAGACCCAGGTTTTAATCCTTTAATGCGCACCAACAAAAGACCCACAGATTTGGCCCTTTCGGAAACAACCTGCGCACAGGTTGCAGTCTCACCCGAAACAGCTATGGGGTGCCACAGAATCAGGTTTATGCAAGCAGAGAGGGGGGTTACTGTACCTTAGCCTTTTAATAACCTTATTAATCAATAATTACAAGTTTCACCATTCATTCACATACAACTTCGTAAATAAATAAACAGTCGTGACTTGCTCAACCCACTACAGGGAATTCACAGCGAAGCTAAATGTTAGCAGCGATCTAACTTATTAGATGTATACAGTTATTATCCGGATTGCTATGAACTGTGCTGAGGGGTATACTTATAATTGGGCCGGATATCTTGCGAAGGAGTTTTTGGAGGATGCCCGTGATGCGCAAGAAAAAGGTAGACCTTTTCATTATTCCTGTCTTGTAATCCTTATTGCATTAGTGGGGTGGAAAGAACCCACTCAAGCCCAGTTTGTAGAAATAAACCCCGGCACACCAGGGGCAGCGAGGTATGCCTCCCTATGGATATCCTCAGATAAGGAAGGCCAGCAGATGACGAACACTGTGTTTGTCTTCTATGCTATGAGTATTCACTATGAGATTGTGCAAACACCTCGACTTACCAACGAAGTGTTCTCTCAATACGAGGGCGTCGCACACTTCAGTGCTGATATGCATCATGTTTTCATTCAAGCTCATGCAGATCCACAACGGCAATGCTTCAAATTACCATGTGTAGTCACCGAACCAGATATCAGGCAGATAGTTCAGCACTAGCAGGCCGAATGGCTGAAAGATTTAGGGAAAAAACCCTCTATTCTGGTTCCCCTAGCTACCAATATTGGCGCAGGTACTAGTCAGGCGCAGCAACAAAGCCCATTGGAAGATAGCAAAGACCTAAGTGATTCACAGAAAGATGACGACGGACAGGATGAACAGGATGGACAGCATGAACAGGATGGGAAGGATGAACAGGATGGACAAGATGAGGAGTCGGTCAAGACAATATCAGATCCTAACCCACAAACGAAGCGCAAGTCACCAGAAGTAGCCGAGGTAACCAAGCCGCAGTCCCGCAAAAAGGCAAAAGCGTCGAAGGACAAAGATATTGAGGAAGAAGCCACTGTTACACTGGATGCATTGGAGCATGCTCTAGAACAGTCTACATTAGCGCTTACTAAAAAATGGTCAGAGTTTGCAGAACTGCATCTTGCCGGGCTCTCAGGTATCGCAAACAGGGTATCCAAGCTAAAAGAGCTAGCAGCAAAATCAGCGCACAGTACGGCGACAAGTAGCACTACAGCACCCACGCACCAGGATATTAGGCAATGGCCACCTAGAGATCACCAGGCACAGGTACCAAGCGCAACTCTGATACAGCCTGACACAGAGTCCCGACCCCAGACAGATATCACCATGGGGCTTGATTATACAAAGATTTCTATGTCAGAGCTGCACTTCTTCCAGCTCGCGATTACAAAGGAGATTCATGCCCGAACCCAATTGTCCCAAATCCAATTGGAAGACACCATCAAACAAAACAAAACATTTGCAGCATGCCTGGAAGAAATCGCACAACAGAAGAAAGAGGTTGAACATACAACAACTACGTTGATGCGAGCATTGGATGAGGCATGTCGGAGTCTTTCTGACTCTGACATACAGGGCGCAGAGGAACCAGAGCAGAGAATCGCTAAGCTGCGAGACTATGCTCAGCAGTCCCACAGTGAGGTTGAAAGGATGAATATAGAACACCAGCACCAAAAAAAAGAACTTCAACTGCGCATTCCTCCTAAGACTCCACCAAAGGTCCGAGAACAGCGCCAGCAGGACATCAAGGCTTCAGCAGCAAAAATATCAGATAATGTGGCCAGCATTGCAAAACTAATGGAAGATAGCATAGAAGCATGGGAGAACCTACAGGACCATCCAGATGTAGGTAAGATCCAGGAAACCATCAAGCTGCGCTAGGATGAATTAGATGCAGTCAGAATAGAAATCAAGACGCTGCCACCTATGCAGAAGATGGCTAAAGTGAAGCGCAGCAAGGAACTTCAGCAGGAAATCGAGTCCTACAAGACGAAGGTAACGATGCTGGAAAATGCGCTACAGCCCCTGGTTGATGAAGCATTAGAATTGACCAATACTGCGGAAAGCCAGCTCAAAATTTTGAAGACCTATGACACTTTTGCACAGGAAAAGGCTGACACAGACTCATCTTCAGTATTACAGGAATTGGTGGAAAAGGAGAAAGCCGCTGATGATATATTGCATAATCTCACCAGTCGCTTCCAGACCCTCGCGCAGAAGATTCTCCCACCAGAGTCCTCGCAGAGTGTCCCGGGACGGGCCACTAGTGAGTCTTAGGGACCTGTTGGGGCGCGTACCCTAAGGATTACCAGTTTTGGTAACTTTGCGGCTGTTGGTAAGCGGAGTTATGGGTCAAGATAGTCTTAGGGGTGTCAGGGTAAGTCAAAACCCCCTTTTTGTAATAAACCCATGGTTTAAATCCAGGGTTTAGGGTTTTTTTGGGTGCCCATGGTTTAAGACCATGGTTTTGTAAAAATGCGCAGTATAAATAAGCGCTTATGTAAAGAAGATAGGTTAGGTTTTATGATGAAGGAAAGATTAAGGTGAAGCTAAGATTGGTTTTGTGGAAAAAGGTTAAGTCCCAGCTGTGTGCATGGATGACCTCTGCTGCTGTGTGTGCAGAGGGTTTTGTAAAGAAGATTGTAAGGAAAAACCTGCAGCTGTGTGCGCAGGGGCCTGCTGCTGTGTGCGCGGATTTTTGAGGACTGAAAGGATCTGCAGCTGAGTGCGCAGATCAAACTGTGGTTTTGTAGCAAGTTGAATAGAACACAGTTTGTGGACGTAGCCCCTACACTGGGGGTGAACCACGTTATATCCGGTGTTGTGGTTTCTTGTGCTGTTTCTGTTTCTATTTCTTTTATGCATTAATAACTGTATACATCTGATAAGTTAGATCACTGCTAACATTTAGCTTCGCTGTGAATTCCCTGTAGTGGGTTGAGCAAGTCACGACTGTTTATTTATTTGCGAAGTTGTATGTGAATGAATGGTGAAACTTGTAATTATTGATTAATAAGGTTATTAAAAGGCTAAGGTACAGTAACCCCCCTCTCTGCTTGCAGAAACCTGATTCTGCGGCACCCCATAGCGGTTTCGGGTGAGACTGCAACCTGCGCGCAGGTTGTTGCCGAAAGGGCCAACTCTGTGGGTCTTTTGTTGGTGCGCATTAAAGGATTAAAACCCGGGTCTGCCCTATTGCCCAACAATGCTCAAAACATGGTTTCATTTTTATGCAAGCTTAAAACCAAAAGATAAATTGTGCTTAAGGAAACCTACTTCATTTTTTAACGACCTTGAAATAGAAAATGAACTATGCTCAAAAGGGTAGTTTCATGGTTTAACGAGCTCAAAACTAAAATAAATTATGCTCAAAATGACTCCCATTGATGGGTGATTTCCCAACATGAAGTCCAATGGTTGGTACTTTACCCCAGTATAATTGTCAAGTAACTTAATACAACATAAAGAGGTAGGGTACATGCCCCCAAGCTTAATTTCATATTCTTTACAAGCAGATGAAATGAAGGCTCAAATAATGAGTCTTGACACAATGGAAGAATCCCTTTCATTTTTTAATGAGCTTGACACAAAAAAGGAATTGTGCTCAATGTGAGTTTTATTTTTTAAAGAGCTTGAAACCAAGAATAAACATTGCTCAAAGGTGGCCTGTTTCATTTTTACACAAGCTTGAAACTGAAAGTAACTATGCTTGAGGGAACCTGTTTCATTTTTACACAATATTGAAACAGATATTAACTATGCTTGAGGACATCCATTTCATTTTTTAATGAGCTTGACACAAAATGGGAACTATGCTCACAAACCTATTTCAGTTTTTAATGATCTTGACACAAAAAGGGAACTATGCTTTCCAACATTTCTAAGCCAACATGATGTCCATAGGTTGGTGGGTTTCCCCCTTACATAAGAAGTTAGCGACTTAACTCCAGTATGATATCCAAAGGCTGGAGCCATGCCCCTCATTTTACCTATAATGGGAAGGAGATAACTAGAAGGGGAAGGAACCACAAGAACATGCGATACATTTAGGGAAGTCTGATGACTAGGAGTCACACGATAATTAGGTTTAATGAAAGAAAGTTGATCAACGGTCACAATATTCCCATCATGGGTAAAATACATCACTCGAAAGAGTGTGGACACTATAGCTTTCATGGCTTAAACATAATCACGCCCAAGGAGTAGATTACAATCTAAGGGACTTTGGACTACCATAACATCGATACAGACAATTTTTTCTTCCAAAGTAATAAGAAACTAAGAAAGGATCCCTAAAGGTGTTGTAGGTCTTCGATTAAAAGCTAGTATCTGATCGGTAGCTCGCACAAGCGGAGGAGAACCTATGGATTTCCAAGCAATAAAGGATAGAATACTAATAGAATCCCCTTCATCAACGATAGTGTGAAGTATAATCTTAGTAGTAACTTGCACAACTATCTGGAAAGGAACACTTGAATGAAGATGATATTCTGTTAGGTTGCTCCAGTCAAAATAAATAACCTCACTACTTGGAGAGGGTTCTGTCGAAAGAGATAAAACTTCTTCTTGCATAGAACAATCAGAACTAACTATGAAAACTTCAGCAAGATGGTTTTTACTCTCAATTGGAAGAGAGGGAGATGACAAAGACTTTGTCGAAGGGACTGCTTTAGTCTCAACACTATCTGATGAAAGAGTGGGATCGGGTGGAGATGACATCGACTCAACAAATTTAACTTCACTCTTCAAGGGGAGAGTGGGATCAACCAAGGATGGACTTGGATCGACCACTTGATCAACCAATGGGATGCCAAGGGACAACTTACGATAACCGATTGGAAGCTGCTGCCGAGGAACAGTAAGATCTTCCAAAAATTTTGAAGCTTCATCCATGCGAGGAAAAAGGTAAGTGCGGTCCATATCCTTACATAGAAAGAAAGTATACCTAACCTTTCCTTTTTGACTCTTAACCAAAGAGTCACTGGTTGACAGGGCATCATCAGCATGATGATCATAGACTAATGACACAGGATGTTTAGACCACACTTCTGACACTAGGGAAAGATCGGGATAGTCCTTGAGAAGGTGATCACCTTTGCAAAGTATACAAGGGAACTCAACTTTATGGGTGTCAGAAATAGGTACATCAATACTCCCAACATGATTACCAGTGGCTGGTAGGATTCCAACATGAAGGTTAGAGGTTGGAGCAATGACCTTCTTCTTAGTTTTCTTCTTCTTATCCTTCCTTTTCGTCTTCTTCTTACCCACCCATTTACTAGCTTCAGTGTTTTCAACATATGAAGAGGGAGAAAGGGAATTCGATTCAACAGTCAAGGAAGAAGGAGAAGGGTTGACATGAGGTTGATTCTCATGCGCTAAAGGACTAGGATCCGACACAAAGGATGGATTTGGTATGATAGGATTGGAGAATAACCATATAGGTAATCCTATAGTCAATCCAGGAATATTCAAAGTGTCCATGAAGGGGGGACCAATAGCTCCACAAGGGAGAGAAAAAAATACATGCCATGAAAAGGGTTCTCTTAACTAGTGGTCCCAAGAGAGTCTCCCATATCTGAACTCTCAAAGAATCTCTAAAACACCACATAAGATAAAACACTACTCAAGTCTAAAAGCCACAAGAAAAATGTGTGAATAGGAGTGGATCAAAAGTCAGGAACCTCACAAGATAGGCCAAAAGGATAAATCCTATGGTCACATGAATCCTAAGAGGGTCTCCCAATATATGCTAGGTACGGGGGAGCTCAAATTGGTAGTAGTGTTGTCTAATGCACAACCGTTCACAAGGGGCCTTCCAATATACAATTGAGTACGTGAAGTACCTTTCTATATACCTCAAGGGTACGTGAAAGTTCATTTGATATACTGACGATATGTGGAATAATTGCATGAGTCCAGGGTTGTAGTGAACAAATTAATGACAGCTGCTATGTTTTATGACACACGAACATGTCACTAACTTACACACAATTACTAAATGATTTTAAACCTAAGCTAGCGTTAATTTTATATTGAGAGGTTAAGTGGATGCATGATGTGTCAAAATGAAATGTAAAAAGAATGCAAATCCTAGCTACATGATAATGCACATTTCTCTTTCAATGAAAACTACCTAAGGTAGAGAAAGCGTTTTTTGTTAAAACAAGACAGAAATCAGAGATCTAAGAAAACCAAGTTCTATTCAAAGGAAACTATGAAGATTTTAAAGATCAACATCAATCACAATTATTGAAAATAAATATGGATTCATACATGACCAAGGGGGTCCTTCCCCCCCCAGCCTAAGGGTTCTTTGGGGGTTCGAGGGCATGAGCCCCCAAGAAAATATTTTTGGCCTTGTTTTTTTTTTTTTTTTTTTAATTTGCTTTTCTTTTGATTGATTTTCCTCTTCAAATAAACATGAATTTGAACAATAAATAAAAGGAAAATTCTCTTCTCATATCTACAAACAGAAAAAGAGAGAACACCTACAACACTCCATTCATTCAAAAATCAAAAGGAATATGACAAGCACCCAAACAAGTCCAAAATAATCAAGAATTGCTCCAAAACAACCAAAATGCAACCAAAACTCAATGACTAAGGGGAGGAAGAGATAATGCTAGATATAGGGGATCTATGACTATCACACAGCCTAAAAACCAAAATGCATCAAACCAAAACCCAAAAATGAAGGAAATTTGAGCCAAAAATTGAGTTTCAAAGGGCAGTGTGCTTCTCTATGTTACACCAGAGTTCCTACAATGAACATACTATACTGCACAAAAGTGCCTACCGACGACATACATGCTACTCTACACCAGAGCACCGCGATGCCTCTACTACATAGAAAAAAATCTCCTATGAGGGTAGTGGCGCCCTTACAACATAGTGTAAAAGCACCGATGGTGCCTTTTCTCCTAAGGAAAAGAGCACCTATACAACCAACACTTACAGATTTAAGAAAATGAAAACAATGACGCTCTGTCTACAAATCCCAGGCGCATTGATGGAGAAACAAAACAGATTAAAAACCAGATCTCCTATGGAAGAAGGGCAGAAGGTTTAATAGTGATCCAAATAGCATCAAGAAGATGCAAGACACTCTTTAAAGGAAAAATACGAAGAAAGGAGGGTCTCTAGAGGCTAGCAAAAGGATTGAATAAAAATATATGAAATCAAAACAAAAGAAATCAGAGCTATGTAAGTCCCCAGTATGGTCTCCAAATTTGTTATTGGATAAATATACTCAATCGAAATTAAGCTAGATCTGCCTAGTCCAAGTGGATCTAGAAGAAATCAAATATAGAATACAATCTAATTTCCTATATCAAACAGAAATGCAAAGAAACATATAGATCACCTACCTGAAATATGCAGATCCTCTTCTCTCTTTGTTGATTTAAGCTCCAGAATCTTCATATATTCAGTTGCAAAACCCTGTAAAGCATGTGGAAACAAGCTAACAACATATGTGTATCCAAACATATAATTGATCTAAGCTAACAGTTAAGGAAGAAAGATCTAAACATTATCAACAACAACATTTATGGAAAGAGATCTGTATTAATGTAATCAAGGAGATACATAGAATTACATAGGAAAGAACATTACAACCTAGACTTAACACTGCAATATTCCATCCAACAATCCAAGCCAAAGCCTCCAAAGAAAGATAGTAAGCCACCTAGAAATTCTACCAGCATAAAAGTACCATAGACCTTCCCCCTTCCAAATGGAGAGAGGGTTAAATTTATAAGGCTAAAGGGATAGAGTAGGTTGAGGATTAGGGGGAGGGATCTAAGGGATCCTCCCTATAGGTTAGGAGCCAAAATCCACCTCATCCAAGTAATAGGGATAAGCCACCACCTCATGCACCTTCAAGAAGGATCTCGAATCTTCATTTTTTTTCCCTCTAAGCACGACTGATGCACTTTCCAAAAAGGGAGAAAGCATTGTCGACGCTCCTAGCAGTGGGAGAAAGAGAGTCAACATAGGTGCACCTATCATGAAGGGTAAAGGCACCGTCGGCGCTCCTAGCATGAAGGGAAAAGGCACCATCGGTGCCCCTAGCATGAAGGACAAGATCACTGACCTTCCTAGAGAGGGAAAAAGGAAGGAAAGACCTCAATATCAATCAACTTTAGCAGAGAGAAAATTGGGGATTAGGAAAAGGGTTGACACGTGAATCAAGATTACAATATTTCAGTGTAACATCGACAATGGATCGACCCATTCCCTTCGACATTATTTTATAACATCTTATTTCCTTGTTCAAGTAGATCTTGGGTCATTATTTCCTAATCCTTCGTTGATTGACTAAATCCTACGATGATTTTGCAAATTCGGCACACTCCTTGCTCATTAATTGTTCCTTTTTAACCAGTTCGTATTCCATCAGATGCCAAAAATCTCTGAAGCTTGTTGTAGACCAACCTACTTTTGTCATCACTTTTCATTTTTTTGACAGAATCCTATAAAAAATTATCCCTTTTTTTCCAATATTTAGTGGTGTCACGCGGAGCTATCCCGATAGGGATTTAGCCATCTTTGGTTTATTAGGTTTGGAAAAAGTGTTCCATCTAAATTTTGCAACTGTATTGCACCTCCATCAGTAATATAATTTATGATGTATGGACCAAGCCAATGCATTTGGATCTTACCTTGGTGCTTCGTAAACTTGCTATCGTAGAAGAGAACCATATCTCCGCACTTAAATTATTTTGTATTTACGTAGCAAGCATGTCATGCCTTTTGTCGATATTTCTTTACCTGATAATGAAAATATGCAATAAGGAGATTCTCTTTGAGTTGTAACAACTGTTCTAGTATTTCCTCAATTTCTCCTTCATCTCTCATTCCTATCACTGTTGCGATCCACAAGATGAGGAAAATATACTCCATAGGAATATGTGATTCTTGTCCATAGAAAAAATTGAATGGTGTTTGACCTATCAGTATTTTGGATGTCATTCTGTAGTCCCATAGTATCGCATGGGTTTTCAAATCCCAATCATCGTGATTTGGTTTTCATACCATTGTAAGTGTGTTTTCCAATATCTTGTTGAATGCTTCAACTATTCCATTTGCTTGTGCAAGATATGGAGTACTTCTTTTATGTTTATTTGGAATTCCTCAGTCATCTCTATGATTTTATGATTGATGAAATACATACCTTGATCTCTCATCAATATCGTCAAACATCCAAATTGGGTGACCACATTTTCGAAAAGAAACCTTGTTGTTTTCGTAGTTGTGAAGTACTTTACTAGTGCTTCCTCGACCCATCTTGTTAGGTAATCATTTGCAGTGATGATTTATCTTGAGCTTGTTCTTTTTCCTGCTAGATTGATAAGTCCTACAAAATATAATTCCCAGATGTAGAATGGTTTTAATATTACCTAAGGTACCAATTTCATATCATCCATGCATGATGGTTTCCCCTTTCTTTGACATACATCACATATTCTAGAAAAATATGATGTGTCTACTTGCACTATTGGCCACCATAATCTATCTTTGAGTATCTTCCTAGCGGTTTCACATACTCCATAATGTCCTCCAAAGACTCCACCATGCACCTCTACTAGCACTCTTTCTTGTTCATGTAGAAGGACATATTGATGAATAATTTCGTCCGACCCCATTTTGTACAGTTATGTTGTGATTAGTTGAAAATCAATTCCTAAAACAACGAGTTGATTATTTTGACTAGTGGTGAACCCCTCGGGGGGTTTCACTGTCACTAAAAATTGAATGATCTGTTAATAATGGTCATCAACTATTCTGAATCTAAACAATAACACATCAGGTAATCTGTCCTCGATGTTTCCTGGTTCTTCACCCGATTTTATCTGTGATAGGTGATCGAGATCTACGTTCAAATGTTCATGTTTCATAAGGATTTCAAAGTCAAATTCTTAGAACAATAGAAACCACTGACACATATTCCCCCCCAACACAGGATTATTGACTAAGTATTTCAATGTTGATTGGTCGGTAAACATCTTGAAGTTCCCTCCTAACAGATAGTGGTATAATTATTGTAACGCATATACCATTTCCAACGCTTCTCTTTCTGTCGTCATATAATTTTTCTCCACATTGGAAAACTTTTTAATAGAAAATGTGAGCTGGAAGTCGATTTATTCTTCTCCTAGTTGGGATAATATCACTCTTAGTGCTACTAATGAACCATCGATATGGAAATGGAAATCCTTTTTCCAATGTGGGAAAAATATTATCGGTGTTGTGACCATTTTTTCTTCAGTATGTCGAGACTCTTTGAGAAATCATTCTTCCATTCAAACTTCATATTTTTTTAGTAACTTCTCTGTTTGCATCGTGATTTCCGCATATCTCCTTATAAAATCTTTGTAGTATCTTTTATGGCCTAGTTTGGCCCTTATCTTCTTTACTATAATCAGTGCTGGTAGGTGGAAAATAACCATGATCTTGGCTGGGTCGACCAACATGCCCTCCTGGCATACAATGTGTCCTAGCAGGATTCCAAATGGTGCACAAAAGATACATTTCTTTAGATTCAGTGAAATTTGATGTTTTCAACATATTTCCAACATCAATCAGAGGTTTTATGTATGGTCTCTTACCAAGCCATAGATGGTGCATTCATCCATTTATACCACTAAGGACTTATGACTGAAATATTTGAATGCACCAACAACTAACTTTGAAAATATCGTCAGAGAATTCTTTATACCAAATGGCATCATCGTGTACTGAAAACATCCCCATGCTATTATGAAGGTGGTTTTGTGTCGATCTTCCTTCATAATATTTATCGAGTGGTATCATGAAAATCCATATTTAAACAAGTATACTTCCTATCCTCTAACCCATTCCAATACTTCATTGTTAAATGGTGTGGGAATTGGATCATGAAGACTTGCCTCATTTAAATTTCTCAAATCGAAGTAGATTCAAATTTCACCAGTCTTTTTTCCTAAACAACTAATGTATTTATCCATTCTGATTCTTTGATAGGGTCAATAATCCATGCATCTAGCATATGCTCTGGGTTATCCTTAGCATTCTCTTTGTATCTAGGATTCAACAAATACGGCCATTAATTTACTGGTTTCACATCGGCTTTTAGAGGGATCTTCATTTCGACCAAGTCCATTGAAATTCCTTTCATCTCAGAAAATTTTGTTCGAAACAAATATTGAAACTCATGTAGTAGGTCAGCGACCTTCCCCATTGTCGAATCATCCCAATAGTCTTCAATACTAGAAAACTTTGGAATTCCCATTGTCCCAAAGTTGACCTTCTTTATTGTTAATGGCTTCTTGAATTTGTCAAATGGTATTTCTAGTAATTTGATGTCATGGCTTCTTTCTAAATCTAGGATGTAGACGAATATCATATCATCCTCATTGTGAGTCTCTCCTGACAAATTGTAACACTCCATCATCATTTGTGGTGACAATGTCCATTTTATTCTCATCAGTATTTCATTCAAAACTGTCTCTAGTACTTTGTTGTGGATGTCCTATAGCACACTATGGATGAATGTATTTTCGTCTATGAAGCTAAAAGTATGGATGAAACTAGTAATTTGTTCTTCCTACATTGCCATTTCTCATCACAACTCTGCACAAACATACCAAGTCTGTGGCGTTTCGTCTAGCGTATGGATGAACGTGTGATCCCATTTCTCCTTTAGTCTTGTTTTCCATGTTGTTTGACATGTTATCAGATAATCGCTTGTATTTTATCTTCCATCATATTTATTTCCTTTGTAGAATTAATCCTCACCAAATATAACTTCTATCAATTGTCAACATATTTGTCAATTTTCTATCAATGTCTTGTGGGAAACCCACCATCTTGTTGGGGTATCTTTTAGTGCCTCTTCTAGTGACAACAAGCGTTACGGTTCTGATACTTTATTTTTGAAATAACTGACAAAGGATACCAAATTAGGTAATCCTTCATATGTTGGAAGATCATATACCTTCATCACTGCCCATATCAATGACTGAGTAATGCGTGCACATTTTTTCATTGATAGTTCATGCAACCAGTTTTGCCAATTTTCTAGTGCTTTATCTGAGCCTGAAGATAGTAAGCTAATACTTCACCATCCCAATTCTCAATCGGCAATGGGATCAATGTAGTTTTCAGAGACATTGTAAACTTTATCCCATCCTTCCACGACCTCATATTTTATTTCTTTGACATATCATTGTCCTTTGAGGGAATCCAATGGGGAAATGAACCTCGTGCCATGATTCTTGAATGTCATTGTTATTTTATTCAAATTGCTAACTTCTAGGTTTTCCATCACCCATCCTATCCCCAACAACACTAGGTATGGTCTATTATTTTTTACTATCTCTATAACATCAAAATATACATATGTATTCAATCCTTCCACATCGGTAGGTAGATCTGGCACTTGACTAATCAGTGCAACTTTGGCTTGATTTTCTAGAAGAAGTTGTACTAGGTATGATACTAGCTTCGTTTTCACCGTCATTTCACATCCGAACCTAGATAAAAAATGATGGAATCTACATCATATTCGCCAATCTAGGCTTTCATTCTCATTTCTCTTCTCGTTTTCCTCTCTTTCAACCAGTTGAGTGGGCAATCTTCTCACCCCTCTTCCTGTTGGTACAAGATGTTTTCTATCTCTTCTAACGCATTGCGATCCTTAGCAAATGTTAGACAACTTTCTATAAACTTTTTCAAGGTAGTGATCTTCCCTTGCAATCTCGATGAACTTTTTGAATCAAAACTTGGTGGCATTTCATAAACTGGTAACTTACCATTATCCATGATCAATATGTATTTTTCTTCAAAGAAGGATTCTTTTTTGGTTCCACATCAAATTGTACTTTCTACTGAGCTATAGGCCAAACATTTGGAAGTGGCACATATCCTCTTTTAGTAGCTCCTCCTCTTGTTACTATGGCAAGATGTGCTGGTGTAATATCCCAAATTTTTACCTAACAATTATGGGCATAAGCCCCATTTCTTATGTTGTTATTTTTATATTTTAATTGGTATATTGGGTCTAATTCCCTACTGCATATCAACATGGTGATTTGTTTGATATATTAGGCATAATCCAATTTCATATGTTATATATATATATATAT
>LPNX011046447.1:84850-132465 GCA_001517045.1 Pseudotsuga menziesii
CTTTGGAACACATGAGTTATGAAACATTTGTGTTGAGCATGAGGCTATGGAGCACATGAAAAGATAAAATTGGAAGTGTTAGGAATAATCCCTGGAGACTTCCAAGTTAATGTTGAGCCTAAGCTCTGGAACATCGGATCCTTGGCCATGGTATCCCTTGGTGTATCCTGCAAGTAAATCCTATCATTACTATTGAGGGAGGAGCTATGGAATTGCACTAAGTTTGTAATTCCCTATTTTTAGCATTGAGTATGGACTCTAGATATGCACCAAGAGTTACTAAAAGGAATTAATATGTCGAGTGAAAATGAATTGAATAAAAAATTGATCTCATCTTACTTATTTTTAAGTGATCAAATGAAATTTCAAATTTCTGTATCTCACCAACAACATAACAACTACCATGTTATATGAGGGAATACAACATGCAAGGAGGTTTAGAGTTTCCTAATCTATTTGACCTAACCCCTACTTGAAGGCCTTATTAAAGAAAGTGACTAAGCTAAAATAAAAGTGTCATATGTTTATGGATCACGCTATATGAGACCTAAGGATAAAATGTTAACAAATTATATATATATATATATGATATGTATAAAGAGTAAGCATAGTAATAATGCTAATAGCTATAAATAATAGAGAAAGAATCCACATGTTATTATTATTATTACTAATGATAATTAAATATCAAAATACCTACAATAGTCAAAATAGGAACTAGTCAAAAGTTCCCAAGTTAACTATTAAAAATTTCCAAAATTAAATAAAAAGGGTTATTGGAAGAAATCAAATGATTCTTGATTTAAGAGCCCCTTTGATTGAAAAGTATGCCTATAAAAACCCAAGACAAAGAGAGGCTTATGGATCTTTTTGTTATTTCATAATTCTATGTGATTATTCTCAAGAGAGTTCTTAGAGAACATTTTTCCTCAGAGGAAAAATGAGAATTGATACATAACCTGATTTCCCAGTTAGGGAAGCCTTACCTTAGGATATCTAAGCTACTTGCATGTTGGAACCAGCTCGAGGGTATCCAGATTGAAACCAGGAACAATTATGGGTCATGGTTTGGTGGAACGTGGTAGTTCCCAAGTTATTCGGTTATCTAAACAGAGGTCAGATCTGTCAACAAGTTCGTTAATGCTGGGTATTTGAGTGTGTAGTATTTTCAACCATTAAAACAACTTCATCTTGCAGGTATGAGGTTCTTGATTTTTCCCTTGCAAACTACACAGGTTTTATTATTAACAGAGGAGATTGAATTCTGAATGGATATTTAGTATCTGTCTGCTATAAGCTAGGATATATTTTTTGCATTACTACTTTTTTCACTTATAGGTTAAACTCATTGTTTTCTAGCATATGTATTTCTTTTATCAAAGGTTGGGATATATTTTCAACCAAGATATTCTAATATATTTTATTCATGATGAATTAAGCACCTTTAATGTTATCTATAGGATGGTTTGGTTTCTATTTATTTCCTGTTTATTATTTTTTTCAAGTTCAAAACCTATATCTTATCTCTGCTAGCAGATTTCATATTCCGAGCCAGCTTATTTTATTTATAATGAACCAAACCATTATTTATAGTCTTATCCTAATCTCTATGTAGAAGATTATAACTTAAATAAAAATAACTCAAACTTTAAATAAATCATCATAAATAAACTATAAACAAATCATTTCCATTGCATAAAAAATAACATCGAATGCCAAACCAATGATACCTATAAGGTCTGTGGGCATGAATTAATCATAAATCATCACCATATTATATATCCTCAACATAATAAATCAAACATAAAATTAACAAACACATTAATACATTATCAAATCGTATCTATTAATAGGTTACATGATCTAACCCTATTGGAATTCATGCCAAAACAAAACGTCCACACACACATCATTTAAAACCCATGTAACCCGAGATCGAATCCTGCGAGCTTGCGGTTTAAAAAGCCAGGTTACATTAAAAACATGTCAGGTATCAAATCCTATAGGATATGATTGCAATTATTACAACTCTATAATATCTTCCAATTATTTCCACATAATATATGCTAGACAACTGTGAAATGCAAGAAGGATTAACCCGAAAATGAAATCTTTCCCTGTCAACATTTCCATATAGTAAATACCAACAAAATATACACGTTGTAATCTTATTCAATATTTTTCCACATAGTAACATAAACCCAATTTATATGCTATAATCATTTCGAGGCTCACAAATGACGAATAAAGGAAACCCATTAACATAAACCATAAGAAATAGACCACTGTCTACGCTATCAAAGAAACGACATCCATTTCACAAGGTTAACACCACAATTCACAGCCATCCCCAAAATGAATGCAAAGATAAGTAAAAAACACCATGAATCTATAATGTACACATTTCAAAATAATTACATAGTAGGAAAGTTCCATCAATCCTACTAGTTCCCTAGGTTGGGTGGAAACATTGGGAAGTTAATAAGGGAGCTAATAAATGATGTTTAGACATTGGAAGGAATAAAATATTTATTTAATAAGGTCAGTTAAGTGAATTCAAGTGTAGAATGAAATGGATAGAATAAATGGAGACATATGGAGACTATGGGTCCCACTCAAGCTATAATTCCTATGTTAAATGGCATCCACCTCTTGCAATCTCAAGTTTATGGAAATCCAAAGCATTGGAGACATAAGTAGTCTATGGGGCCCACTCAATATAGAATTACTATGTTAAATGGAATCCACCTCTTGCAATCTAAAATATATGGAAAGCCTAATGTTTTGGATGGATTATAAGGCCAATATACTTGTCCATATACTTCATAGGTATAATTTTGGATGAAATGTAACTTACATGAGCAAGGAAGATCCAAATGGGGAGTTTCATGGACACTTGGCTAGATTCCCATTACACTTATGACATCTATGACACCAATGATGGAGTTTCTATAAAATTTATGAAATAAGTCAGATCCAAAGGCTGACATATTAGGTCAAAATAGAGCATCCAATAGAGATCTCATGTGATTTGGAGAATCCCAATGGGTTCCTACTCAATTTGGGAGAAGATGGAAGGTGAAGAGAGAGGCCACATGACATAGCATGAGAAGCCACACCAATTCGACTTGGATTTGGTTTATGGATTTACTTGGAAGATAAGGATACCATTAATGTTTATAAAATATAGGGATCAACCATGAGAAGGATATTTTTGATCAGTTTTGAAATCTGTTGTTGTGAAAAGAGAGAGAGAGCTAGTGAGTGGCTAGTTCATGCTTGAGCCAATTTGAAGGGTGAAAGATTCCCGTCCTAATTGGTGATTGGAGAGGCCACTCAGGTATTTCAAGGAGATTAAATGGAGTTATAATATATAGTTTCATCTATATAATCTCATGGACACTTCAGGATTCAACTCGTTCCACCTCCCATCTCAGATTATTTCAACATATTTCAGCCCGGTGGAGTGAGGCGCACTTGGTGAGCCATTTATATTTTTGAGGGAGCTCCTCTTGCTCTATAATTTTGTATACTGATGTAAATAATATTATATATCTTTTCATAAATTTATCATGTGGAAAGGCCAATATATTTTATGTATTACTAACCAATAACAAAGAAACATTGCCATTTCCCACTTCTTTGTTGAAAACTCTTATAATATTGGTAGATTTGAATGGCTATGTAAAATATTGGTTATTCATGCATTAATGGACTGTCACTGAAGCATATTTTAGGTTTCATATTCATTAAATTATTTTTTTTTTCCATTGGGTCGAATTCCATAATCATTCGATTCAATTGCATCTTATTTCCCCAAGGGTTCAAAACTAGTTTTTATATATCTGATTGAAGGAAGTGATAATAACCATGGGAGTTCAATTGGTTTAGAATATGAGTCCCTTTTGATGTCCTATAGAAATAACCTACCTCAATTTGATAATTCGAGTGGGTTTCTGTAGGTTTGGAGGACATTCTGGAAATTACCCGGGGGAAGGCGGGGGGGATTTGAGCAAATCATCTATCTTGTTCAGAATTTAGTACAAACTTGCAGAAGTGGTTGGAGGGAAATAATACATACCTGAAAACAATAATTAATTTATTATATCATTCATACATATTCTCTAAATATTTGGGTGCAATTGGGCCAATTTGGAGACCAAGACACTAAGACTAGTCAAGAGCAAAAATTGTGAAAAGTTGGAAACTTGGGCATTTTAGTAAAAATTGGGACATTACAAGTGGTATCAAATCATGGTATTGGAACCTATGGTGTTATATAGGAGTCAAATTAATTAACCATCATCCTTAGAATCTGAATTGGAAGGTGATCAGCTTGTAGAAGAAGAATTGGGAAAACAAAGGGCACCTTGGACTAAAACTATGGCTCACGAGGGAGAATACCACACTAAGGAGAAAATGGAGTATATCCAACTTATAAGACCTTTGTTTGAATAAATTAACCAAAATATATTAGTCATGTCCCAACATATAACAAAATGAATCGAATTGATGGCTAGTCAAATGGGAAGCAAAGGGATAACGAGAGATAGTGGTAGTTCAAAATGGAGCAGAAAAGAAGACAATGGGTGAGAAAATTCTCTCACAGACAAGACCTCATAATATACCCCATGAATTACAGATAACACCAAGGCCTACTAAACCTAAATTTATTACTCCCAAATAAGATACTAACATTCAATTTGAAATTGATACAATAACAAAAGAGTGGGCTAAATTGGTTGAAGAGTGTAGGAGGAGTATAACATTTGAACAGTACTTCACTATGGAAAACAAATTTAGAAAGGAGGTAAATAAGTCTCTATACCAAAATAAATAATTTAATTATGCAATAGTTAAAGTGTCACTTCCTACTTTTGATGGTTCACCTCGAAGCTATGCTAACACTTGGGTACAGAAATGGGATGTGTATCTCCAGGTGAATCCAATGGTGGAAGAAGATGCTTTAAAAATGTCTATTATGCACTTAGAGGGAGATGTCAATGAATGGTGGTTCCATGACCTGAAAATATTGGGTCATTATCAGGTAAAAACATATGGGGAATTTTTTTACATGGTATTAGAAAGGTTTGAGCAAAAATATCTAGAATTGTCTTTCAGAGAACTAGCACAATTGAAGCAGGTAGGGACTCCTGTTGAGTATATGTTGGAATTCCAAATATTATCAATTATGGTGGCTGATGTATCTATGGAAATATTAGTATTTCTATTTACTGAAGGTTTTTCTGATCTCTTAAAAAGTTTGTTCAAATCCCACAGTCCTACTAACTTAAATGATGCAATGAGCTTGACTAGAGACCTTCAAGATGTGCTCCCGAGAACAAGATTTCCTCCCAAGCCTAACCCCAGATTTGAAAGAAAGCCTTGGAGAAAGGATGCACCTAATAAGAAGCATTTTCAAAGAGATACATATGAAAATAATAAGAAATAAGGACAAAACATGGTTGAACAAGATAGTTTATGTATTATTGATCGGTAATTAAGAAACAATGCCATTTCCCACTTCTTTGTTGCAAACTCTTATAATATTGGTAGATTTGAATGGATGTGTAAAATATTGATTATTCATACATGAATGGATGGTAATTGAATCATATTTTAGGTTTCATATTCATTAAATAAGAGTTTGTGGCCATTGGGTTGAATTCCATAACCATTGGATTAAATTGCATTTCATTTCCCGAAAGGTTCAAAACTAGTTTTTATATATCTGATTGAAGGTAGTAATAATAACCATGGGAGTTAGATTGGTTCAATGTATGAGTCCATTTTTATGTAATATACACATACCCTGCCTCAATTTGATAAAAAGAGTGGGTTTCTGTAGATTTGGGAGGCCATTTCAGAAATTACTTGAGGGGGATTTAAGCCCCAAAATTGCTAATGAGATCATATAACTTGTTCAGAATTTAGTACAAACCTATAGAAGTGATTGGAGGGACATAATAAATCCATGAAAACAATAATTAATTTATTATATCATTCATACACCTCTGAAAATTTGGGAGCAATTGGGCCAAATTGGATACCAAGGCACTAAGACTAGTCAAGAGCAAAAATTGTGAAAAATTGGAAAATTGGGCATTTTAGTAAAAATTTAAAAAAGGGACATTAAAGAATCACCATAAATTAATGTTTCAACATTACATTTAATAGTCATGAATTGGTAAAAGTGCCATTTCGAGCAATGACACGGGTCTAAAGCTAAAAAAAATTGTTAAAAACCTAAAACGAGAAATTAAAATACAATTTTTTTTTACACATAGTCGAAACCTTGCCAAGATAGGAACCATATCCATGACTGATACACAAATGCGAATACACATATTTGAAATGACTATAATTTATATAGAAAATATACACAGTCATTTTTTCAAACCAAGGCACCATTACAAGCAATGGTGCTGCCACATTTTCAAGACCCTTTATCAAAACTAAAAATGCAGAGTTTCATTAACCATCAAACCATCTATTTAAGATAAAAACCCCAAAAAAATACATTTCTGATCTAAGTAGTGACATTCATGGCCGAAGGCGCCAAAATCATTTATCTTAAACCCTAATACTATCATATGCATCTCTAGATTCCTTTCAAAATTCTAATGAAACTTTACAAAGTCGAAACCCCTAAACATTTCTTCATTCATCATTACAAACACCTATCTCAAAGCTCTGTCAAATAACTCTACATAGAGGTAACAAGTTCAAGACTTGTTGGTACAGGGCTTACTTGTGAAGGGTAACTCATGGATAACCTAGTAAACACCACAACACATGTAGTAGGAACCCTCTCACCTGGACACGAACAAACAGAAAACGATTAGGAGTATACCAATCCTCCAAACAAAACAACGAGTACACAATGCTGTAGACCCACATGGAGGGAATACCTTCCCAGGCATAGATGAAAGCCAGACCTCATACCATAATACAAACTAGAGAACCGAGCAGAGCTCAACCATAAAAATGCCAAATGAATCATTCATCCATGATAGACCAAGCTTCGGGCTTGAGTGCACCACATCCCGAGGAGCATTTACTCCCCCACCCTGTCCACCACCAATGTTGATTTTCATCCATGTGCGTATAGTTTCATAAATCCAAATGTGTTTTGATAATTGAAATGCATTGTGGATTGAAACCCCCATCATGTCCATCGTTGACTTTGGATAAAGTCAAGGTTCATGGCACATGCAATATGCCATGAATGGATTAACATACATTTAACTTATGGTATATAAAATTAAAGCAAACATACAACTAAGTCTTGTAACTTAGGCCTTTAACCCTTTGGACATAAAACATTCCAAGCATATATTTTAAATATTTAGCATAGGAACCAAATTATGAAGTCTTAGAACCATAGTATTAATGATAACTAGTTAGACATAGGTTTAAATAAACCCATCCATGAGTAAAACAAGAACGTGAACAATAGAAATAAGAATCGCTAAGTTAGGAGTGTATTTCTTTTGTTGTCCAAAGCAGTGAAGTATTTTAACATAGATAGCATGTCTTTGGTTAACCATTATAGCAAGTTTTCCGTCACCTAATGCACCTGCAAGAAACAAAGAAGAGTTGCATTAGTTCAACATGAACTATGTAAACCCTGTAACATCAAAAAAATCTATTTATCTCTCCAAGTTATCCTATAATGGATACAAGTCTCGCCACTCCACCCCTTCACATTTACAAGTTTATTCAGATCTTTTTATAAACAAGTAAGCAAAACTTATAACTAGTAAGTAAGCTGTAAAATGAGCACACATACACGCAAATGCATGATAGGAAGTAATAAATGAACAACGTAACCATCTCAATCAAATCAAATAAATTAACTACATTATAAATTTACATTAATAACCACATCAGGGAAAACATCTAGAAAGGGTAAGAACAACTTACGACATTTCAGTTTTGAAAACCAAGTTCGAAACATTTTGTAGAAGATAAGCTAATGTCTAGTACAGATAGTAATTAACTAGCCTAATCATTTTTTTTTTCAAATTTTGGGGACATTACAAGTGGTATCAAAGCCCAGTTTCAACACTAAGAGACCAAATGGATGCACCAGACATTCGGTGCAGAAAATAAAGTATGGTTTTAAATTTTGTTAACTAACATAAAATTTCCCTCTTATTAAATGTTTGCAATTGTAGGATTTAAAATAATAGTTTAGATCATGAACACTAAAGAAGACAACAACCCACAAGAAAAGTTGAATACCCCCACCTAGGAAGCAGAGCCAGTGGTGGAACTAAATTCTGATATACTGAAAACCATACAAAGTCTTCAAGTAGAGTTACAGAGTTTCAAGGATGATAATGTGATTGAAATAAAGGAACAACAAGCAATTAATGAAGCATTGCTGCAGAACATGACGGGGGGAACCCCTCAGGGAAATTCCACTCACTCAACCAGCAAGTTCAAGAAAGAATATTATCATAAACGGGCCAGCATTTCAAGAGAAAAAGGAAAAGAAGAACATACCTTTGAACCTCCAGAAAGAGATTATCATAGTTCATCTAGTGATTACTCTATTTATCCTTGTAGAAATAAACAGAGAAATGGTGACAATCTCCAGGAAGTGATCAAGAAGATAAAAGGCCCCAACCTATGAAGGAGAGATAAACACATGGGAAAAATCTCAAGAATGGTTTCTAGGTCTGAGCAAATATTTCCGAGTTCATAACTACTCTAATGAAATGAAATCCTGTCTAGCCATCTATACTTTAAATGGAAAAGCATCTAGATGGTGGAGATACCTAAAGCATACCAAGAAATATGAGGTAAGAGAAATATGATGGAGTAATTTTTGCAATATTTTTCATAAGAAATACATATCAGAAAGATTCTTCGATAAAAAGGTGAAAGAATTTCACGAGTTAAGGATGGGTTCCATGACTATGGATGATTTTATTAAAAGTTTTTTGGATCTATTACATTATGTGCCATATATAAAGGAAGATAAAGGAAAAATACAACAATTTTTAGGATGTTTTCCTCCCAACTTTCGGGAAAGGATATAATTTGACATGCTTAAAACATTGGACACCACCTTACACAAAGCTAGGATTTTCTATGAGCATGGAAAGTTGAGTCAAGACAACATCAACAGAAGTAGAGACAGGTCTAGGACCTTCTCAGACAAACAAAAGTGGGTTTTAACCCACCACCTTATAGAAAATAGAACAATAGTTTTCCAACCAATAATAACTTCAATAGAACAGGTACAAAGCCACATGTATAAGCTCCAAATGCTAACAAGCCAGTAGCTAATGGGGGAGCCAATGTTTCCTTGCTACAAATGAAATAATGGAAATTTCAAGGGCCCCATTATGCATGAGACTGTAAGAAAAATACCGATGGAGTCCTGCACAACTTACAAGAAAACTAACGGTAGAAGACATAGCTGGAACACTGTAGATTTATGCAACCTTGGATGGCCAACAAGAGATAGAAGCTGAAAGAGAACAACACATTGAGGAATTTCCAATTCTTGTATAATTCAAAGACATATTTCCCAAGGATATCCCAAGATTACCACTGAAATGAAACTTATATTTTTCCATAGAACTGACACCAGGATAAGTTCTGGCTTCAAATTCCCCTTACCACATGAGCATACCAGAGTTGATGGAAATCAAATTGCAGTTGTAGGATTTAATTGAGAAGGGATGTATCTGATTGAGTGTGTCCCCTTGGGTAACATTGGTACTTTTTTGTAAAGAAGAAGGACGGTACGATGCAGATGAGCATCGATTACCGCCAACTTAACAAGATGACCATCAAGAACCGATACCCACTCCCTATAATTGACTACTTATTAGATCAAGTAGGAGGAGCCAAGATATTTTGAAGATCAACCTGTGATATGGGTACCCTCAGGTACAAATTCATAATGAGGATATTCACAAAACCGCATTTCATACGAAGTACAACCACTACGAGTTTGTAGTGATGCCATTCGGGTTGACCAATGCACCTGCAAACTTTATGTGTATGATGAACAATATATTCAATAGATACCTGGATAAAGAAAAACTTCTCTGTATAGACAACATCCTAGTTTACTCTAAGAGTAAAGAGGAACATGAGGAACATCTTTGCATATTGCTATAGGTGTTATGGGAACACCATATCTACGCCAAGTTTAGTAAATGTGATTTTTTAACCATAGATACAGTACTTAGATCACGTCATCTTCAAGAAGGGGATAGCTGTGGACCTGAAAAATAATAAATACATAGAGGATTTGCCTACCCCTACTAGTGTCACCAACAATAGATCCTTTTTGGGATTAGTTGGTTATTATCAAAACTTCATTAAGAACTTCTCGAGAATATCTTGTCCCATGACTGCTTTGCAAAAGAAGGAAAACAACTTCTTATGGATGAACAAGTGCAAGGAAAGTTTTCAAAATATTAAACAGATTTTGATGACTACACCAATACTACGAATTGTGTATCCCGATGGGGATTTTGTTGTTTGCACGGATGCAAGAAAGGAAGGGCTCAGAGGATTCCTCTTGCAGAATGATTGTGTGATCTTTTCTAAATTGCAGAAGTTAAAAGAACATGAACAAACCTACCCCACCCATGATCTTGAGTCAGCGTCCATCATCCATGCCTTGAATATGTGGAGGAACTACCTCATGGGAAATAAATTCCTTATTAAAACAGACAATATGAGTCTGAAGTATTTATTTGAACAACCGGATCTAAATGCCAGGCAATTTAGATGGTTTCACTAGTACAAAAGAGCGGATTTTTCCACGGAGGTTTTCCATGTTTCTTACTTTTTGGTGTAAAATCCGATGTAACAGGAACAAGGTTATCTTTTTTATGTGCTTTATATAAAATGTGTACATGCATGTGTTAAGCATCATTAGTTGTTGTACTTATTACTTCCTACTTTTTTTTAGGAATGGATCATGGAACAATGGGAGAAAAAATATTACATAAGTGCGATTGCAGAGGCCAACAATGGGAGCTCCCTGGTAGCAATGTCTAAAGGTAAGCTTCTGTAGATGTTTTCAATTGTCAAAGTTTGATAGTTCAATAGCTGGCGAGTATATTAACCATTAAGCTTTTGTGTGTTTCAGGCACACAGTACACACAGCAGTCATACAAGGTCAGCGATTCTTTTCCATTTAAATGCATAAACAAAAAGTGGAGAGAGGGGTTCTATGTAACTTATATGGCTTCTGCAGGAAGTAGATGGGGTGTTGTAATGTCTTGAAATGCAGGTTCTATAGATCAGGTACAGAATGCAATTGTGTAGAGAATAATACAGTTCTGTTGCCTTTTTTGGATTCATGTAGCTGATTTTAGTAATGACTTCTATTTGTACCAAAGGTTGTTGAACTTGATTTCCTATATCCTAGTGAGGGGATCCACAGACTGTGGGATGATGGTTATCGTATCACTGCAACTGCAACAACATGGGATTAGGCAGCTTTTGTTTTGAGTGTTCCTAGACGAAAGCCTACAGATGAAACCCAGGAGACTCTTCGTACATCAGCATTTCCGAGTACTCATGTTAAGGTAAAGCAAAGTCTATTTATTGACAATACCTGCAGTTTTTGTTTTCCATCTTGCAACTTACAAGACAATTGAAATGTTTTGTCCTTGCAGGAAAAGTGGGCTAAGAATCTATATATTGCTTCTGTTTGTTATGGCCGCACAGTATCATGAAGTACCAATGTGATGAAGTTTTCTGATGTAAGTCTTGGTGCCTCTGCCTTGTGCATACAGCTGATCCCTTTTCACATATCTTCTGTATGTTGCAAGTTTGTAAAATTCAAAAATCCCCTGAAAGGTGATTTTTGATCAAGTTGTGCAGGTTAAGGAAATTTTGATTTGCAAGCTTGCTGCCTGTATTCGTAAGCTCATGTCATCTCATCTTATTGATGCTCAATATAAAAAGGAAGTTAAATTTGCATTAGATAGATGTGTATGGTAGAAACCATTACATTACTGGCTCCCCAGTACATCAGTCTATCTGATTATCAAGCTGAGGTGTGATTACTTATCTTTAAACCTGTGTATAGTACGAAATAAATCATGATAAGCCATTACAGATACATGGCAAATTTTCCATATTCCATTGTTATTATGTTTATTATTAACCATGCAAGGAGAGTTTTAATTGTAGGCAAATTATGCCTGTAGAAATTCAGCACTTATGGTATAGCTAAAACTACACAATCATTATAATAATATTCAGCAGTTGACATTTTTTACATCTTATTATTGGATTTGAATTTTAGCACGTTAATTGTTGAGCTGTCCAAGTAAAAGTTGAGTAGACTACTTTTTGATTTGGACCTAATTTGTTTGTAGCAAGTCTAGAACTGGATTATCATTTAATAGAAACAATAAATGCAAACAATAAATGGTAAAAGCAGGGAAATAAATTTTACTGTCTTTGAATTGAAATTAATATAACATCAATGTCAGTTTTCTCATGTTGTGCATTTTATTCTGCATTGGTATTTATTGATATGTAGTAGATCAAGTTTGATTTTTAAAGCAGTTCCTAGATTTGGTTATATGGCACATAGATCGAGGAGTAAATCATATGAAAGTAGCATGCCCATTTTCTATGCAGGAAACAATTTGTAGTTTAATTAAACCTCGAAAGACCAATCTTTTGAGACTTGGACAAAAGTAGTAATGCAAATATTACTAATGTATTAGAAAATATTATGCATATCATATTCGCAAAACATTAAAAGCTATTCCAATTTTATACCTCATTCGTTGAAGCCAGGCTACTCTAAATGGAAAACACAGCAGGAACATATTCGAGTTTTAATAACAGAAAATACAAAGAGTACAATGTGTTTTAATAATAGAAAAATACAAAGAATTTGCCTTTCGATAGATGGCAAAGTGTAGAACTTAAAGAAGGTTTATATTATAAATTTTCTATAAAAAGCTGCCCTAGCGGTCATGAAGATATTTGCAATAGAAAGAAAAAGTAGGTTCACCTTTTTTGTATTTATTTGTGTTCTTTGCAACTTTTGAGTGGTCTGTACTTATTTGAGGTGTTACTTGGACAAGCAGACAAGAGGTCCATATATTCACAAAAGCATAGAATAAAAAAAACCAGGAATAGCATGAACAACAAATATAGACCTTAGTAATCAAGAAAATCACAGAGATGGTACATGCAGCACAAGCAACACAAAAGTTCTGAATTTCTTAGACTTTGTTTTCTGGTTTAAAGTTTAAATGGCAAGTAACAAAGTACACATTTTTAAGCATAGAAGGGTTAACCTTAGCAATTTTTTCCCTGTGCTAATATAGCACATCCTTTGCTTGACAGCCTAGGAAAAATCTCTGTGCCCAACTTCCCATATGCAAGATTAAATTCTCACAAATACTGGGTCAAAAGAGATTACAGTTGTAAGTCTTATAACTATTTCTTTTTTCTTCTACAAGGAGAAAGTCATGGATGTGCCTACAGAACAAAAGAAGAAGGAAGCTAGGAGGGAAGCAACAGCTGAAATAGCAGCTGTTTTAGATAGAGTAGGGTATCTTGATTCTCTATTTCCCTTTTGCAGATCTCTACATTATTCTTTTTAATGGAAATCAAATGATGGCTTTTGTTTCTTTTTCAGGCCATAGAGAAAGAATTGCTGGAGATCCATTGCAAAGTGGTACTTATGGTGACATATACAATTTCCCTGTGAAAGAATATGAGAAAGTCCTAGAAATGGAGGAAATACAGGTAGCCAGTGAGGAAGAAGAAAATGGCGAGGAGGTTTGTAGCAAATTTTTGTTTTATGATTTGTTAGACAATGTTACAGTAATCAGCTGATTCCTTTGAGTAATAGTCATATGTCCTGCTCGATAATGTCACGATTATTTTAGTTACTTTGTCACCCATAAGTATCATTCTTAATATATTGTTTTGCATTCTTATTTTTTGCTTTCTTTTTGTAGGATCCAGAGCCTGAAGTAGATTTCGTGGAAGGCTATGAAATGGAAGAAGAAGATGACATTGAAGATTTCATTGTTGCTGGTATTGATGATGCTGATCTATTGGATGCAGATGAAGGTAGAAAAGTTTCAGAAGAATAAGCAGAATCATATTCCACTGTTTCAATTTTTTATTCCCATGAAATGTCGAGGAAACTAAAATCTTAGTCCCAGTCATTCAAGTTTGGCAAACTGGATATCACAGTAAATTTAAATATCTTTGAATTACAATACTGAGGATACGTTCGAAGTTGTACTGTAAGCTACGTGTTTTATCTGTTCTTTCACTATGTTTATTGGAACTGATTTTTTTTTTACTTAATATTGCACAGACAACAATGATGATGGTTCAGAAGAAATGGATATAGATGGGTGTGTTGGGACAAAGAATTCATGCACAGAGTCGGGATCTACTCCACAAAAGCTTGACACAGATAGCATCAGAACAAAGTTGAAGAGCAAAATGAGACCTCATGTGGAGGTAAATTGTAAATGTCCTTTGATTAATTATTGAAAATGAATAAGAAATATACTAATTATATCTAGATTTCATCTTGAGCTCATTCTAGTTCTATTTTTGCTGCTTGCCTACCAAAAGATCATTGAAGGACATAGTGCCTGTAACTTCATGAGCAACTGATAGTAAAGTATTTCTTTTTACCATATAAGATAAGTTGTGCATGGTTTAAATGTCTTAGAAACCTCTCTTAGGCATTTCATCTGGTATCAGAGCCAGTGAGGTGTAAATACTATGGACCTTTGGTTGAAATTTGACAACTAGATGACAAATTTGGTTGGTGTTGGTTGTCAGAGATAGATGAAATCTCTATGGATGAAATACTATGGACCTTTGGATGTCCATACTTTGGAACCTATGTTGAGAATCTTGTCAGAGATAAGTTTTTATAGTTCTGGAGACATGAAGAGGTAGGGAAGATATCTGAAGGACTTTACTCACTTTGCACAACAAAAACATATCCCACAACATGTGTGAAGCATTGACTGGCACATGACCACCAATTTATATGGTTGAAAAAGATGAGTATTATTTGTGTTACACTCCAATGTTTAGCAGACTTAAATATTTGAATAAGGGTCACTTTATATATTAGTGACATGTGACTACTGACCAAACCAGCTTAACATTTAGATGTTGAGGTTATGGGTCATTGTTTAAAGTTTAAACCATGGTAATGAAGCATGTAATGAAGATGTGCGAGATAAATTGTAATGAAGCATGAGATAAAGATGTGCGAGATGTATGTATGCATGTGAGGGGGGTATACTAATTATGTAAGGATTATGACCTACTTCCACATGGAATTGGTCTTATGGCATTTGTATTTTTTTTTAAAACAGTTATAGCCGTGGCTACATCGACGACAATTTTTTTAAAAATTTCACAGCCGTGGATACAGCGACGGCTTGGCGTGGATACAGCGACAGCTCGACATGGATACAGCGACGGCCTGGCATGGATACGAATACGGACAGGCATGGATACAAAGACGGCCAGGCGTGGATACAGAGACGGCCAGGCATGGATATAGTGGCGGCTTAGTCATCTAACAAAATATAGAACATTGTCGCTCTTGCGACGCAAATTAGGGGTCATCTCTATTGCGACGAAATTGTTTCCACGGGAAAAAAAACACTTAGACGTGGCAATATCCACGCTTCTCCGTGGATATTGCCACGTTTTGCCGTGGCAAAATTGATCACTTGTACTAGTGTTTTTTTTCCTCAATGATTTCCATTTCAAGTTAAAACATATAAAGAGAAAAGAGAACAAATATGTTAATTCTTTGAGACGATGAGCTCATCTAATATATGAGGTCCCTTTAAGTCAAACCGATTCGGATTTACATGAGAGGATTAGAATGACCAACATAGTTGACCCTTTCAATGTAGAAATCCTCAAGAAGGTCCAAGAGGACAGGTTATTTCAGCAACAAAAAGAGTACAAGGTAGATGAAACAATAATGCTATGGTCCAAGGGGAGATTGTACGTTCCATAACGACGGGACATTTGGTCTAGCATCCTCGTGGATTTTCATCGGACACCTGACTTGGGGCATCCGAGATATCAAAATATGATATCTGCAGTAAAGAAACACTTTTTCTAGCCTAAGTTAAAGGTTGGTATAGTGTTGTTTATCCCAAAATGTCAAGAGTGTCCACCGGTTAAAAATGAGTAACAACATCCCTCGGGGTTGCTGCAACCATTACCCATTCCGGATTAGAAGTGGGAGGTCATTAGTATGGATTTTGTCACAGGTCTATCTAAGAGTAAGAATAAAAATGATTCTATCTTTGTATAAGTTGCCAAATTGTCAAAAGCAACACACTTCATTCCAGTGAACTCAACCTACAAGGAAGTACACATTGCTGAAATCTTCTTAAAGGAGATATTTAGATTTCATAGGATACCTTAGGAAATCATCTCGGATCGAGATACTAAGTTTACTAGGAACTTTTGGAGATCCTTATTCTCTAATTTAGAGGTGCATCTAAACTTTGGTAGATCGTGCCACCTGTAGACAGATGAGCAGACAGAATGGGAAAACGATATTGCAGAGGACATGCTTAGGATACATGTCATGAAAAACCCCACCAAGTTGGAAGATTACCTGCATCTTGTAAAGTTTTCATATAACAATGAATACAATACTTCCATCAAGATGAGTCCCTTTGAGGTACTCTATGGATGGAAGTGTAGAACACCGATTACTTAGGATATCCCAATGGATCAGGTCATGTTAGGGCCTGACTTACTAAAGGACTTGTAACAATTGGTTACCAAGGTCTAGTTGAACCTTAAAGAAGCACAAGGCCTCTAGAAAATTTACGTAGATAAGGAAAGCAAAGATAAATATTATCAAATAGGTGACCATGTTTACTTGAAAGCAAAAGCAACATGAAGCTCGTTGAGCTTGGGAATGTGTGGTACATTAGCACCTAGATTTTCTGGACCCTTTGAGATACTGGCCGGGAGAGGGCCAATGGCATATGAACTAGCATTACTTGCTCACATAAGAGTCAATAATGTTTTCTATGCATCTTTATTAAAGAAATATGTTTACAATACTAAACATGTGATTGCTTGATCATACAAAAAGAGAATCCCAGATAGAATCACAGTCAACATAGGAAAATCTCCATAAGATAGATCATACCAGATCGTATTCCTTACAATCGCGCATGCAATACAATTGTTCACAACTGCTCACATATGATACTCTATCTCTATCTCTCTATATATTTATCTTTCCAAAAATGGATCTAAAAATAGGCTTATTCCATTACATCAAGGGTCCACAAATAACTAAATTCTAACCACTACTGACCTATTACAATAAAACTTGGTCAAAATATAAATAAAATATTAAAAAACAGTTATCTTCCTACTTATCGCGCCAATATGCCTTTGCGTAGTACCGCATGAGCTTGCATAGATGTCATGATGTTGTGCAACTCACTTGTCCCAAACCCATTTCCAACAGGCCCCCAACATAGTTTTGTGGCTCGCCCTTGAGCCACGTCAGGTCACAGGGTGTGGGCCAATGTCTTGTCCTTAAAATCTTCAAAGTGTCACGCAACTTTAGGGACCTGTAGCTGGACTTGACTAGCAATAATTTTACAATTAGTCAGAGTCTGCTAAACGGGGTTCTCCTCACTCACCTTGCTATGAATGAGTTGACTCTTCTCTTGAATGGCCGGGAGCATTGCAACATCCTTAACAGCCAACTGGCCACCAATTTCTTGGAATTCGTCAAGCTGCTTGTGACGCTTTTGCTGGTGTTCTTTGGCTCTGGAAGCTCGTTGCTGTAGATCCTTCAGCTAGGTGGCTTGGGTGATCTGCACCATCAGTGGCATGGCCTTCAGTGACACCTTCAAGGTTGTCAACTGACCCTCTACCTCTTGTACCTATGCAGTCAACTGATCAAGATACTCATCTTGGACAATACTTTACCAAAATTCTGTGGTTGTCTCCATAATATTTTTATCCTCTTGGTCCATGGTGCTGAACTGAGTGGAAATTTCTTCAATGGAGGTCTTGTGCTTCGCAAATTTCTTGGGTAGCATTGTGGGTTATACCTGGGCCTAGAGCATCAAATTAGTGCCCTAAAGTTGAACTAGAGTCTGCCTCAATCACTTGGCTGAGGTAGTGTCAAACATGTTCTAGCGGGAATCAGAAATATCCTGATCAACTTTGTTGCACCTTGCACACAGCTACACCTACTCAACAATCAGGTGATCTTACACCTTCTTCAGATCGATGATCTCTTTAGCACCCTTCCACTGCAACTCAGCTGGTGCTGCCTTTAGCTCATTGATTTCTTGTAACTTCTCCTGTGCTAACTGCATGTAGACCTGGTGCAGATCCTCGACTTCCTTCTGCAGCTTCGCAGTGGTATTCCTGGACTAAACATAGCCCTTAGTCAACTCTATCTACCTTCTCGCCAATTCCAATGTAGTGCCATGCTGCAACCTGACCAACACTGTAGCAGACAGTTTGTTCGGATCCAACATCACACTCTAGATTGGGTGAAGCTACTGGTGTACTTCTTCATTACCAGCGTCGATCACAGTTGGGGGAAGTTGCATGTTCCTAACCTGGGGCTCAGTGCTAATCAACAGGCTGTCCTGTAGCAAAGGTCTTTCCAATGGTTGCTTGGAAACAATATAAAAATGGACTCTAATCTACTTCTTCCTGCAGCAAATTATTCATGGTTAGATTTGTGGATCACCATAGTGGCAGCCATAGATGAATCCACAATGATGTTGATAAGCCACTACAACTGGTATTCCATCCCTGTTTTGGAACCACTGTTGGCCTCATACTCTTGCCACCACTTAGTGCGTGTCTCCTCGTGCATCCTCTACGAAATATCTTCAGGGTCTGTAGATGACTCATTGTCAAATTCATGGGTGACTCAATTCTGGTGGGGTAGGGTCTTTAGGGGCCTTTGGGGATATCTCCTTATCTAACTCTTCTTGACTCACCAGGACGCGCTAGTCCCTTGGCCAATCTTGCACAATAGCATTCAACTCTTCTGTGGTGACCTTATAAGGCAATGGTAAAAAATGTTGATCAGGATCTTGTCGAGTCTGAATATGAATGGAGTGGGGTCCAATATAAAATCAAAGGATCTACTGATACTTAGCTGGAGTGTAGGGAGAAACTCTAGGAACGGCAATAGCGACAGTCTGCAACACTTCCCAATAGATCCAGAAATGAAAAGCGTAGTTGGTTTGGCTACTAGGTTCTTTGACCCACCATAGGTTCTGATAATGGTCCCCGTGGGAAACCTTGATTTCCACAACCGAATTTGATTGGTAGTCCTCCAGTTCCATCCATGCGACAAGAGAAATGAGAATCAAAATCCAACTATAGGAAAAAGGAAGCCCCGTCTAAGTGGCAAGTGCATCCTCACTTAATTGATTCAATGGAAATAAAGACCAATTCATATTTATCCCCTCGACACATTTTTGGGCACAGGTGACAACCCAGGAATTGCATTGGATAGGCCGATTGCCGCAAACAACCTTGCTGGACAAAATTCTTGCGCTAATGTGCACCATCTGCGAATTGATACTGTCAATGTGATAAGAATACCCATCCCTTTGTAACCTGAACAATCCTTTAGTTGCTTCACAAGTCGCTTATCTATATGTCTCCCACAAATATATTGCGCTGGGTCCTCCCCAGCCTTAGTAAAACCCATAATACATGCAATCAAGTTGGCGGTGACAAGGATTGGAATATTTAGCCACAGTGTCCCACCATGGAAACATGCCAATAATTGCTTCACACATGCATGTGATTGATTCAAACGGCCAAAATGGGCATATTGATGAGCCCCAGCAACCCAGAATTCTCTAATCCACTAGCCCATGTTTTCAGAATTCACTGAAGGGGACCACCAAGTGTCGAATGTATAGATTCATATGGCTTGTCGTGGACATATTTAAGAAAAAGTAGGTCATGGTTGTCGAACTTGAGCCTGATCAACACGGGGATGATGTCGACTGAGCATGTCATCCCTTCCGGCAATGCTGACAACTTGGGAGGGTACTTTTAACTCTTCAACATCTGTCATGGTTTATCTCTTGGATGCGTAGGAGCAACATAACCCAAAATATAATTCACCTAGACACCCCGAGGTGGCGGGAACTCAACAGCTCCTGAGTTCGATGGCCCAGTCTGTGTAGTGCCTTCTCCACATAGCTTTGTAGATGTTCGAGTGTGCCTCTTCTCTGGCAGCGTAGGACTAGGTCTCTACATCTACCACTTCCTCTTCGGGATGGACAACAAACCCATTGGCATACTCATGAATTCGACTTCCACAGCCATGGGCCGAACAGGAGACTCGTATTCACTCAAGATTTTAAATAGCGTCAAGCCCGCTCAACATCCCTAACTCCTTAAATCCTAAAAATTTTCTCAACAACTCAAACTATACTGCAATAAACACTTTGCTTGAAACTTGCACATAATTCTCCTTCTATCTCTGCTCTTTGCAACTAAAAAATGCCATCCGATGCATCCTGTGCAGTGTTTTATAGCCACTTCCAATTCTAAATCCATCATTACCAAAACTAACTTCATCATTATTGCCAAATTGGGTAGTAATGACGCCAAATCCACTAACGATCTTATGCTTCGAACAGTCAGATCATTCATTAATGTGGGTATCTTCAACAATCGCCACCAGCCATTTGGCTTAACTACCTACATTTATTGCTTCATTTGACCACCCCACAGCCTAACAACTGTCGCAAAGGGTTAATCGACTATCACTAAGAATTGTAACCATACACAACCTCTCCCTCAAGGCTCACCTTGCGGTGCTAATACTAAAATTATCATCATCAATTTTTTTTCAAACCTCAAGTGGTGCGCAATGCTAGCCCTGTTCTATAGGGCTTCAAGCGACTCCTGTTGATGAGCTTCAGCAACATTGCACCATATAACTGTTGTAGCTAAACTTCCCCACCAAATGTAATAGATTGAACAAGATAGGGACCTAACCAGTGCCTTTGCAACTTACCTAGATTCTTGATAAACTTACTATCATATAACAACACCAAATCTCCTGTTGCAAACTGTTTATGCTTAATATGGCGATCATGCCATGCCTTATGTCGATCCTTCACAACCTGTTGTTGAAATCCTGTGATTAAACGATCTTCTTCAAGCTAAATCAACTACGCAACATGTTCTTCTAATGCCGCTACCTAAACCATACCTGTCACTACGAAAATGCACAAGCTGGGAACGATATACTCCATAGGAATGACTGCCTCTTTCCCATAAACCAACTTAAATGGTGTCTGACCTATTAGCCTTTTGCAAGTAGTTCTATAGGCCCAGAGAACTACAGGAATTTTTAAATCCCAATCATTGTGGTTAATGTTACATACCTTGGTTAGTGCTATGTCCAAAATTTTGTTGAAGGCCTCGATGGTACCATTTTCCTGCGGATGGTGGGGTGTACTCTTCTTATTCTATATTTGGAGCTCTTTAGTTAGTGATTTTATCGTTTAGTTGAAAAAGTGACTACCATGGTCACTCATCAAGATTCTAGGACACCCAAATCATGTCATAGTATTCTAAAAAATAAACCAGGCTACCATCGTAGTGGTACAGTTAATGACTGGTGCAGCCTTTACCCACTTAGTCAGGTAGTCAGTTGTAGTAACAATATAGTGGGATCTAGTGCACTTACCTAGAGGATTGATAGGATGCACAAAGTCAACAACCCATTTATCAAATGGCTGCATAGTCGCCTGCGGCACCAGTGACATTTCATCCCTCCGTGATGGTTTACCAACCCGTTGGCAAACATCATAGATCCTTGCATAGTCTGCAGCATCATTATGCAAGATGGGCCACCATAGCCTAGCATGCAACACTTTTTGTGCAGTAGCGCGACCTCCATAGTGACCTCCCACAATGTCGGCATGCGCTTCTTATAGAATGGTAGCCTTCTCATGCGGTAAGACGCATTGTCGCAAAATTTCATCTAGTCCAAGTTTATATCGCTATCTAGCAATTAGTTGAAAATCGGAGGATTTGACGACCAACTGATTCTTTTGGCTAATCGACATGTCTGCTGGGGTGACACTAGTGGACAAAAAATGAACAATTGGTGCATAGTGATCATCTGTGACTTCAACTCAAAATAATTGCACATCTGGAAAGCCATCATCAATATTGGTTGGTTCTTCACCATTCTCAATGCATGACAGATGATCTAGGGTGGCATTCAACCATCTTGGCTTTACCACTACTTCAAAAATCAAATTATTGGAACAAAAGAAACCGCCTACATATTCTCACCCCCAACACAGGCTTATTGACTAGGTATTGCAAAGAAAAATGATCAGTGAACATCTTGAAATGTCCACCCAATAGATACTGCCTAAATTTTTGCAGAGCATAAATGATCGCCAGGGCTTCTTTTTCAGTCGTGGTATAATTTAGTTCGACAAATGATAAATTTCTACTAGCATATGTGATTGGATGATCCAAGTCTCCTTCACCTCTATGCACAAGAACAACCCCTACTGCAGTAGAAGAAGCATCAACATGCACGTGAAATTCTTTATTCCAATCAGGGAAAACTAGTATTGGTGCAGAGGCCATCTTGGCCTTCAGGGTGTCAAAGCTTCCTTGACATTTTGGAGTCCATTCAAACACAACATATTTGTTTAGTAGCTTTTCCATGGGGGTAGTAATCACAGCGTATCCTCTAATAAACTTGTGATAGTAACTCGTATGTCCCAGTGTCATGTGGATCAGTTTTACATTCGTTGGTGGTGGTAAAATGAAGATCAGTGCAATCTTCCCAGGATCAACCAAAAGACCTTATTTACATACAATGTGCCCAAGTAGTATGCCAAAGGGTGCACAAAAAATACATTTCTTGGAATTCAATGCAATCTGATGCTACCTACACTGTTTGAGCATCAATTGCAGATTGTTCAGATGGTTTTTAACCAGGCCATAGATGGTCCAGTCATCCATATATACTTGCAGGAATTTCTGAATAAAATCTTTAAATACGATAACAACTACACGAGATGATATAGCAGGTTCATTCTTCATCCCAAATGGCATGAAGGTATATTGGAAAGAGCCCCACTCGGTGAAAAATGTGGTCTTATGGCGGTCCTCCTTCATAATCTAGATTTGGTGGTATCCTGAAAAGCTGTCTATGAATGAATATACCTTCTGATCGTCTATGCCTTTGAGGACTTCAACTGTAAAAGGGGTCACGAACGGATCATGCACAGATGCATTATTAAAATTTCTCAGATCGACACAAATACGGATTTCGGTAGTCCTCTTATCTTGGACCACCATCAGGCTTATCCAATCTGATTCTTCTACAGGTTCGATGATCCCAGCGTCAAGCATCCTATTGATATCATCTTTCACACAATCCTTATACTGTGGGTTCAATCTATATGGCCTCTGGAATACCGGTTTGGCATATGGCTTGAGTGGAATCATCATTTCCCCTAAATCACTGAGTATCCCCTTCATTTCTGACAATGGCATTGAAAAAAGGTCCTAGAATTCATGACGTAGATCTATGACTTTGGCCATCATCTCTTCTCCCCAATAGTCTCCGACATTAGAAAATTTGGGATTTTTTGCCGACCCAATGTTAACTTTTCATATCCTCAATGGATGGTTCATCGATCTGTCGGTATGTTAGGAGCTGTGACACCATGAATTCCTTCAGAACCAGAATATTAACATTCCGTATCTCATCATCATCTTTAGGTTCCCCAGACAAGTTGTAGCAAGTCATCATGGATTGGATGGAGAAATGCGCATGAGGATCAATAGTGTATGCAACAAGGATGAATTTCAGTACTACGTTGCGGATAATGTGCAAAGAATTACATACCTCGGGATTGGAATCCTGGAAGCTAAACATTTACACAAAACAAACTGACAAATCTTCCCAAGTGGTAATGGTTCTGCACAATTCTGCTACCACATACCAAGACCGTGGCATCTCTTCTAGAGTATGAACAAAGGCATCAACCCATTCATCCCTAGCTTATGATGTCCATAATGTTTGAGATTCAATCAAATGATGGTTGGCGTCATTTCGTCCATCATACCTCCCAGCATGATAGACCTCTATATTGCCAAAGAATACCATCATCAACCTATGGCACTGCTCCCAACCATGGATCATCTGCTTGTATGTCACCCACCATTGAGCTATAGTAGCCTTTAGTGCTACATCAAGAGCCAGTATCCTTTGCAGTTCAAACACCTTTTCTTCAAATTCTTGGAAGAACTCAAATAGTCTCAATAGTCCTTCATAAATGGGTAACTCGACAGTCTCGGTAGCAACATGTCAGAGAGAGTGTGTAATCAGCCGTCATTTTCTGAATGACACCTCACGCAATCGACCCTGCCAATTTTCTAGAGCATTGTCAGAGTCGGAGGACATGGAACTTGTGCTATGCTGTCCAAGTTCTCCATTGACAGTAGGTTGGATATAGTCCTCAGAGATGTTATAAGCATGATCCCAACTTATCCCAACTTCCTACTTTACAAGTTCGATATATTGATGTTCTTCCTGAGAGTCCATAGGAGCAATGACCTTGACATCCTAGTTTTCAAATGTCATAACACGTTTTTTGAAGTTGATCACCGACATGCTATATTTATCCCATCCAATTCCTAGTAGTGTAGGATAGGAACCACCATCTCCTACAACTTCTATTATGTCAAATTTAGCACATGTTTTTGTACCTTCAATGTTGAAAACCAATTTTGAAACATGACCAATGGGCTGCACCTTCACCTGGTTTTCTAAGCGTAGCTGTACCAGTGACCATCCCAACGTTGGCTTCCCCATAAATTTCTAAGTTTTCTTTTTCAGGATGTTTACATTTGATCCAAGGTCCAAAATGATCGATTCAACCTCATAATCCCCAATTTGGACATTCATCCTCATCTCCTTGCTGGTCTTCCTTTTTTGCAAGGAATTCATAGCAGAATCCTTCATTGTCTTATCTGGGAGGTGTAATAATGCCTCAAGCTCAACAAGGGCATTCGAGTCCCTTCCCAGGGATAGACAGCTCTCAAAGAACTTGTGTAGGGTACCATACTGTTGCAATGGTCCTACCTCTACAAATGGATAGAAAGAAAATGGCATATCAACAATTGGTAACTTACCCGGATTTCTTTCGATCTCATTCTTTGCATCGAATAAGGTATATTTCTCTGTCACAATATCAAATGCGACCTTCTTCTTACCAGTGAGCCGTACTTGTAGCCATGGTCCATCATCTCTAGTTGTTTCACTAGCGCGAGTAACAATCCCAACGTCAACATCCTTCATCTACGGCTCGGCCTAAATAGTGGCAACTGTCGATCCCTAGTTCAAAGGCAGGTTCTGATTCAATGGTTGATTCATCGATTGGTTCTGTTCCTGAGGAAGGTTCTGATTCTGAGGCTGAATGGGACCTAGTTCTGCATTATCAACTGGTTCTACACTTGGAATGCTGGCAGATTCTGCGCATTCTGCAACTGGGGAATTTTTCCTACCTGCCATTTTGTGATTAACTGAGGGAAACTTTCAACATTATGACAGCCAACTGCATAATATGTGCATTTCTCATGAGTTAATTCTCTGTGGTAATGCCCAAATACCCTACAAGTAAATCATTGAAATGATTCATGACCTCATCCTCCCCTGCGGCCGAATCCTACTCCTCGACCTCTGAATCCTCCATGGAATCCTCCTTGGACTCCTTGCTAAAACTATGGTTGGGCCATTGGTTGTTGTGGTGGGTTAGGTTACTACTGAACATATTGTACAGCTTGAACATATTGCGGTTGATTATACTATGGTCGCGGTGCCTGGTTATACTGTGGTTGTACCACCAATTACAGCTCTGGTACGAACTATGGTTGTGCCAGAAAATGTTGTTGTGGTTGCTTAGGGACAAACTGTAATGAAGGTGATGGCGTATACGGTACATGTGCTATCAGTTGTACTACTTACACCTGTGCTTACGCTGTTCGGGGGCCCTCTCCTTTCATGAAGTAAAAATCATATGTTCTTTCCTGAAGCAAATCATAAGCGTGATAGTTTTTGTCGTCATGTCCAACTAACGGACAAAACATATAGTACAAACTTTCTTCCTTTGCAACTACCTTCTACATATAGTCATAGTTCTCATGTCAATTCCCATAGACCTGGCAGATATGACACCATGGTGCACCAGAACCACTCAACGGACTCGGGGCTCCTAAAAGAAAATAGTTCTGAAATGTCAGACAACTATCCTTGGTATGTCCATTGGCATGGCAATAGGTGCACCAAATATCATCATGATCTTCATTAGTCTTTTTGATGTCTTACAATTGTAGCATTAAATTGGCCAACTGCACCTGAATTTGATTCATTCCAACGAAGGTTTCCCCTACTAGTGATGGCTCCAATTTCATCATGGTTTCTAGAGCCTCGATCTACGTTGCAACCTTTTATTGCATTAGTGGTTGCCAGATATGCAGGACAAGCACTACGATAAACCATTCTTTATGCTAAACATTGCTCATCTGAAAACTAACCCGAGCCATTAATGTCCTAAATCGCTGATCAAAATCCCAAATTGTTTCATTAGGGAATTGTTTGATCTCTTTTAATTCAGTAATGTACTGGGATTTAGATTTCAGATTCTTAAATTCCTCGAATAGCCCTATTCTGATATCCTCTAGTGTCTTTGCAATACCTCCCTGAGGAACCCACATGAATCTCATAAACCATTCCAATGTGCGGCCCCTTAGAGTAGTAGCTAGCTGACTTTTCTTGACATCATCATCAATATTTTGTCGAGAAGTCCAGATTGCTTCACATAGGAAATAGTACTTCTCCAAATCGTTAGTACCATTTCCATTGAATATTGGCAACTTCATTTTGTCTCCCGCCATTCTCAACTTTCTTCCCCCTATCGGTACTCCATTACGAAACTGTTGCTAACACATCGGGCAAGTCGACGTAGAATGCACGTTCCTTTCATGTGGTGGAGTAGTGCATAGAGGAGTAGACATGTTACTGCTCGGGTTTGATCCTATCATTCTTCTAGGAGTAGCCTGGGCCTGTATGTACCCGTCATCACAAAAAGGTCGCTTCGTCCCGTGTGGTTGTTCTTCACAGTATCGCACTTTGCCTTCATCATGAACTTCTCTCGTCCTCTACCTCTTTCCTTGAAACCTTGCTCCTCCCCTCATACAACCACTTGTTTCTTCGAGGACCTTTACATTCTCCCCAGAAATCATGGGCATATTCCCCTTATTCCCTTATGCATTTCCCCCCTTTATATCACGGTGCCTACATCCCCCACACACCAGAGTTCCACTACTCTTGGTCCATTTTTAGGATACCCTTTTCATAGACTAGTTGCTTAATCAATAGTTGTAGAGACAATAGGAACCTTCCATGAGGTCCACTGAAAAACTCCCTTTTCGCCTTGCTAAAATATTTATTAGTATCAACAACAAACTCAGTGATGTATCCTTCTAAGATACTATCCAACCATACCTCGACTGCCCGTGATTCCTTATTGCTGGTTTCTTGTAGCACCTGGATTAATTCTTGGGTCCAGGATTCCGACTCTCCTCCTTGAAAGTTTTTCTTCCTCTTAACAAACTTTGCCAATTATTCCTATAAGAGAACAGGGAATTCACAAAAGAACCATTCGTGAGGATCGTCATGGATATATCTATCCAATTAGTGGCTCGTTGACAGCTTAAGATTCTAGTTTTGGATTCAACAAACTCCTGCAACTTCAAATCAAACCATCCCTCTATCTTGGATCGAGTCCAATGCTAAAACATATCCCCATCCTATTTGTGACTCAGTCTTGAAAACAGAACCATTTGTTGCTGAAGCCCACTAAGAAATCTTCGTCGACAGGGGTTCCCGCTCTATTGCTTCCCTACAGCTCAACCTCCTTGAGCACCGACCCAAACAAGTTTTAACCTTCCTGGCAACATCTGCAGAGCAGATGAGATCTCACCTGAGGCGTTCAAGGGAGATCTGCTAGAACCAAGTTTCTAACTGTGGGAAAAGAGGATATGGGGATTCGACAGAGGGAGATCCTAACTTACTCAATCCTCATATAGTATCACAATATCACAACATTCTTCAGAGAACATCACAGTGCATTAGCCATAAATTACAACAACTTAAAACTGATAGATCGCATCGATATAGTGGGAAGAAGCTAAATCACATCTATAACAAGTCATTTTAACAAAACAAAGCCACAACATCACAAAACATCTATAACAATAGACAATAATTGAGCCACATGCATCACATCATATATTAATATTGCACAATTACACCACATTACATAATCCTTCTCCAAAACCGGAGACTGCATACAAAAAGAGAAGCCCAAATAGAATCGCAGTCAAGAAAGGAAAATTTCCATAAGACAGATCGTACCAGATCATATTCCTTATAATCACAGATGCAATACAATTGTTCACAACTGCTCACATATGATACTCTATCTCTATCTCTCTATATATCTATCTTTCCAAAAATGGATCTATAAATAGGCTTATGCCATTACATCAAGGGTCCACAAATAACTGACTTCTAACTGCTACTGACCTATTGCAACAAAACTTGGTCAAAATATACATAAAATATTCAAAAATAGTTATCTTCCTTCTTATCACACCAATCTACCTTTGCGCGGTACCGTGTGAGCTTGCGTAGCTGCCGCGATGCTGCGCAACTCACTTGTCCCAAACCCCTTGCCAACACCCACTCTTCTAAGCCTGCACACCAATTCCTTTACTGTTGCGTTTGGTATTTTTTTATTTTCTTGTAGATGCACATTTCGATTTTCCTTTAGATGCACTTTAGTATATTTCTAGTTCTCCTGTAGATGCATTTTTACTGTTGATAATATTAAATTTTGAAACCACATTCGGAAATACAATTCCATTTAAATTTGAATGCAAGTGAGTTTTAGACTGTGTGATACAGATAGGTTTTATGATTTCAAAATAGCATACGTTGCTTAGGTTACTGAAGAATTGTTTTAGTTTTATTATAGAAATATTCCATTGTTGAATAAAGTAAATACATTGTGGATTGACAGTTCTTGTAAAAGAACTAAGTGTGTTATACTTTCAGCAATGGAATATAACTCTTATACTTTTTAAATTTTATAATTCATGTTTTAGATGTGGTTGAGTTCAAAAATACCAATGCATACATTTTCTGTAAGAGATTTTGGTAATTCTGTACTTACAACATTTAAATAGTTTTAGGATTATTTCTGAAGCATAGTAGATTTCAAACTAGTCTAGTTCTAAGTCCATAAATTTTGGATGTGATTCTAAGTATTAGGACACCGGGTTGACATTTAAAACTTAAGATCTGATTTACGACAGTATATTGGGCCAACATTTGGCGCCATTTCTAGGGAAGCATGTTTAGAAATAGACTTAGGAAATTTATCTCCTTTAAAAAAACAAAAACATAGAGCATAATTTTATTTTTATTTTTTTATGTCAAGATAGAGAGATGAAAAAGGAAGATTTGTAAAAAAACCCCGCAAAATAGAAATAACAGGGACTTCTTCATCTGAGAAGAAAGGATTCATTGCAACAACTGTTGATACTTTCAAAATGGTTGAGGAAGAAAACGCTAACAAAGGAGGACTAACTACAGAACAACGTAGAGAGTATGAAAGAAGAACAGAGATGGAAACAAATGAAGAGAAATGGCCAAGGAAGAAGTATTTAGAGGACCAAATCCAAAAAAATGAAGAGAGTATGATAGAAGGTTATAAGTTAAAAAAAAAGAGATGAGAAGATAGAATAAATGAGAGGGAAGAAGATAGAATAAATTAAAGATTAGAAGACAAAGGAATTGAAGAAGAACATAAAACTACCATTTTTATTTCCAATCTTAGGTACTAGTATCATCCTAGGAGAAGAGGTAAAAATGAAAAACATTCCCATATATTTTACCTAAATTTTATGGTATGAATTTTTAATATCCCGATTCATTTTTATTTGAATTCGATATTTTATGTCATACTTATGGATATAATTATCATACACATAAGCTTCTCCTATTTCCTGCTACTCTTAAAACTGTTGCACTGAAATAGTTCATGGGATTAGGAGAACATAGTATAACTAGTTGGGATGACATGAGAAATATTTTTATTAAAAAATATCAATCATATTGTATATCTAAAGGTTCAAAAGATGATATTTTTAATATGTCTCAGCAAGAAGATGAAATTTTAGAATAATATCTTGAAAGATTTCTATATAATCTACAAAATTCCAAATATACTTCTTTGACTTCAGACATCATCGGAACAATCTTCTTGAAAGGTATCCAAGATGAGTATATTGATGTGATTAATGTAATGGGGAAGGGATATGTTTCCTATTTAAATTTTGAATAAATTATAGAGTTATGTCAAAAGTATTCAAGAGGAAGAGCCCGAAAAGGGAAAAGAGATATCACTTCAAAGACAACTAAATCAGCAACAGGAGGTATATCAAGAGCTGAGTTTGGAATATTGTTAGAATGTTTTAAAGATGATATTATAAGTACTCTAGGAATAGAAGTAGAATTATAAAAAACTAGAAAAATACAAGAACAACAAGATCAACAAGATCAAGCTCTATCAATTTTCTATCCTAAATGTAGGAAGAAACATCCATTGAAAGAATGTCCTTTAAATAATGTTGATATTTGTGGGTTATGTGAAAAAAATCATAAGACTAATGAATGTTCCAGGTTGAAATAATTACAAGAAACTCAAGTGGAAGGAAGCCAAAGCATGGAGTCTCTTTACATTCTATCATAGAAAAGACCATGGTAGCCACGTTTTCCAGGTATGTCTGAAGACCCTATGGAACAATTTTTTCCAAGCTATAAATATCCTTTTAAAAATTCATGGAATGCACATATGCCATGGAATACTTTGTCTCCTCAACCAAACCACAACTAGAATATTCAAAATTGGCGAGGATATGCTCACGGAAACGAAAAATATCAACAGTCTTACCCACAGCCTTACCAACAATATTTTTCTTACCCACAATACTAGCAGAGTCAACCTTCATTTCCTCGACAACAAAAATATTCTCCTGAACTAACCCAACCCAAAAAACTTGATTTCCCATCTAACCAACCTCCACCTCAACCAACTCAGTTACTAGCCCAGCCAGTACCAAATCCTAATAATAGAGTGGAGAAACCCATGTAGAATATTGATGAAGGAACAACAATTTCATACTCAATCCTTCCCATTTCAAATATTCACTTGAGAATGGAAATTTTTTGGAAAAATAATCCCCTCTTATCATAGAAGAACAAACAAAAAAAGAGAAAATTCCAAAAAAATATAATACAAAAAATTTGCATCTAGACAAACAAACTCAGAAGGATAACCTGATAATACCTCAAACACCTCATTTTCGAAAAAGGTCAGTTAAGGAAAAAATTTCAATTTTTTTTCTTGAATTTGATGTCTTAGATGAATTACCAAATGTCTATGTAAAAATTATGTTATTGCAAGATATCAAGGATATCCAAATCTATACAAAAGCAATTATTGAGTTATGTTTAAGCACTACTAACAGATGGAAGAAAGTTCCACCAACAATTCATGTACTTGGAAATTTAGTAGGATTAATGTCAAGTACTGTTTTTGTTGAGAAATATGTTGATCCGGGAATTCCCATGGTAACAATAACAATAAACAACTTTTCAATTTTAAAAACATTAATTGACTTAGGTGCATCAATTAATGTAATGAGACTAGAAACAATGAAATATATAGATTTGAAGAATCTTAGACCAACCACTACAATCCTAGAGCTCGCTGATAGATAAAAAATAGCACCAGAAGAGATACTTGAAGATATCATAGGTTCTCTATATTCTTGGGAGTATCCCATAGATTTCTTGGTTATTCAACCAAAATATAACTTAGGGGGACATCCAATGATTCTTGGAAGACCCTAGTTAGCTACAGCTGATGCTTTTATTGGTTGTAGAGCAGGAAACATGATCATTTCAAATGGAACAGAAAGGAAACAAATTACACTCTATCTGCATGCACAAAGACCTTCTATGATAGATCAATTATCTTGGATTAATGAAAAAAAGAGAAACAAGAAGTCTAAGTAATTAATCCCATCTTAAGTATTAATCAAGATTTTGATTTTCGAGAAGAGAATAATGAATATTTGTTAGATTACTTTATTTCAGAACCTGATATCTCTGAACAATTAAGGAACATGCAATATATTGTTGCAAATCAGGTCTTAGGCCTTCAAGAAAATTGCACGATTGATTCTTTGGAAACATCATTTGATGATATTTTTTATGTTCATTCCATTACAAATTCTCAAATAAAAACCATTGAGATCAGTCCTAGAAAATATTTAAATATTGATGCACATCTTACATTATCACAAGAAGAATAGTTGATTGCATTACTAAATAAGTATCACGAAGCATTTTCTTGGGAATACACTGACATGCTAGGGATTCATCAGGAAACATGTACTCACCATATTTACATAGATGAACATATAAGACCTCTAAGGAAACCTTAATGAATAATGAACCCCATCCTGAAAGAAATAGTCAAAGAAGAACTGCAAAAGTTATTAAACGTAGGGTTTATCTACCCTATTTCTGACAGTCAATGGGTTTCTCCATTAGTTGTTATTCCTAAAAGGAATGGAAAGTGGAGAATTTGTGTTAATTACAGGGAGTTAAACAAAGCAACACTTAAGGATTATTTTCCATTACCATTCATTGATCAAGTATTGGATGCACTAGCTGGAAAAAGATATTTTTCATTCTCAGATGTATTTAGTGGATACAATCAAATCAAAATTGCATTAGAATACTAGGACAAAATTACATTCACGTGCCCCTGGGGTATATATTCCTATAAAGTTTTACCTTTTGGTCTATGTAATGCTCCAAGTCTTGGCTATTTTTGCTCATTTAATTCATGAATGTGTCGAAGTATATATAGATGATTTTTCTATGTATGGAAACAATTTTGAAGATGCAATGGACAATTTAGAGAAAATCCTAAAGAGATGCATAGAATAAAATCTTTCCCTTAGAAATGAAAAATGTTTCATGATGTTAAATGAAGGGATAGTATTAGGTCATCATATATCATCATCTAGAATAAATGTGGATACTACAAAAATACAACTCATTGTGAATTTACCAGAACCTAAAAATAAAAAAGATGTGAGAAGTTTTGTTGGGTATATAGGCTATTATAGAAGGTTTATTGAACATTTTAGTAAAATAGCTTTTCCACTATTCAAATTAATTTCCAAAGATATAAATTTTCATTGGGATACGAATTGTCAAGTTTCCTTTCAGACACTTAAAGACAAGTTATTATTAGCACCTATCATACAGGGGCCTGATTGGAGATTTCCATTTCACATGTCCATAGATGCATCAGAAAATGCAATTGGGGAAGCTTTCGGTCAAAAAGAAAAACTTATGACTTATGATATTTACTTTATTAGAAAAAATATAACCCCTACATAATTGAATTATACAGTTACTAAAAATGAGATGTTGGCAGTAGTACATGCTGTGAACAAATTTAGTCATTACATAATACATTACTGGTTATGAAATATTTGTCCATATAGATCACTCTTCCTTAAGGTATTTAATGAATAAAAACATCACTAATGGCAGTATAACAAGGTAGCTCTTATTGATTCAGCAATTTAACATTACTGTCCTAGATAGACCTCGAAGGGAAAGTCAAGTGGCATACTTTCTATCTCAATTAAACAATTCTGGTGGGGTTTCTCCTGTTTCAGATAATTTTCCTAATGAACACTTATTTTCTATTTCTGTTATAACTCCATGGTATGCTGATATAGCTAACTACTTATCATCAGGTAAACTACGTCCCTCTATGACATCAAAAGAGAAGAAAAGAATCATTAAAAAAAGAGTTAGACACATATGGGTGAATGGATATCTTTTCTATACAGGATATGATCTTATTATTAGAAGATGTGTTAGGAAGGGTGAGGTTATAGACATTTTAAAATCTTGTCATGATGAACCATGTGGTGGTCATTTTGCAAATAAATGGAAAACATACAAAATAATCAACCTAGGATATTATTGGCCATCTATTTTCAAGGATTGCAAGAAATATGTTAAAAGCTGTGATATTTGTTATGGCATGGGAAGACCAGTACCATCAGACGAGATGCCACTTCAGCCCTAGGTTCTGATAGATCCATTTGAAAAATTGGCTCCTAATTCCATTGGACCAATCAATCCACCATCAAAAGGAAAAAGTTATATATTGGTATGTACTGACTATGTTAAAAAATGGGTGGATGCTAAAGCACTACCAAGAGAAACAAAACAAACAGTAGTCAATTTTCTCTTTGAAGAAATATTTGTTAGATTTGGATTTCCTAGAGAAATTGTTATAGATCACAGAGCATAGTTTACTTCTAAGCTGGTGCAAGAGATAGTAAACAAGTACAAAATCAATCACAGGAGATATACCCCTTATCACCCACATGCCAATGGCCAGGTAGAGTCCACCAATACAAATTTGGAAATAATCATGACCAAGATAGTTCAAATTCATATAAAATATTGGTTAGGCAAGCTTCATGAAGCTCTATGGGCATACAGAATTACTTGGAAGAAAAATACTGATTTTACTCCCTATCAACTAGTCTATGGTAAGCAAGTGTTATTGCCAATTAAATTTCAAATTCATACTTGTAAATTAGCAATTGATCTAGGTGTTAAATTATTTATAATTTATTAGATGATATCTTAAAAAAATTTGCCACTAGAAGATCACTAAAAGAACGACATGCAAAAAAACATAAGAACATAAAAACACATAGATTTTCCTTAGGGTAACCATAAGGGAGAAAACCCTGCAAAACTTACTCAGTATAGAACTCAACCAGTGAAGTGTAAAACCCATACAACAATAGCTTCCTCCTTCTTGGTGCGCTACTACTTATCTCTCTTGCTAAAACCAGCTTGAGTGAGTGAGTATCAATGAAGAGGAGCTCCCTCCTATTTATATTCTTCTTTTTACTTGACTTCTAACTTGGTGGGGCTGAATTCACTAGTTGTCCAAGACTACATGTCCAACTGGACATTACAAATAAAATTTATTATATTGAAACTTGGGTACTAATGACCTGACATACATTCATAGGTTTACATTATATCATTCAATGACTCTAAAAAGACCAAACTCATCTCCAATAGGAGGAATACAATACAACTGGAATATCTACCAAAGTTACATTATTTTAACACTCCCTCTTAACTAGGATGGTATTCAACTGTAGTAGCAACTGCTACTATTACAACTGTAAAACTGACTGGTGAAACTCTATATGTCATAGGAAGTTTTGGTACAACATCATACATCTTCATCATCCATCTTGGATGGATCTTCTTGTGTAATAATATTTCTTCAATCTTCTTCTAGTCATCTTCTGGAACATCTCCTGCAGTCATCTTTTGAATCATCCACTACTCAATATCAGTGTGTGAACAATGAACCATCATCACATGCATCTTCAGTATGTAGATACTAAACCATCATCATCTACATCTTTAGTATGTGAATATTGAACCTTCATCATCTGCATATTCAGTAGGTAAATACTAAACAATCATCATCTGCATCTTCAGTAAGTGAATACTGAGCCATCTGCATATTCAGTATGTGAATACTAACCCTTTATTATTTCATTTTCAGTAAGTCAACTATATCTCTAGTATGTGAATAGTGAATCGCCATCATCTATAAATTCGGTATATCAATACTGAAACATCATCCCCTTTCTCTTTAGTATGGAAATACTGAAGCATCATATCTGCATCAATAATGTCTAAGTACTAAAACAATCAACAATATCATTAGCATATTAGTGCTAAAGAAAAAATAATCTATAATGCTAGATCATCATCTACATTACCAGAATAGAGATGCTAGAATATCAAAAGCATCATCATAATTATAGAAGTACTGAAACTTCTTAGCATCAATCAAGTATCAGTCAACTGTAACTATCTCAACAATCAACAGTGTGACTACACTATACACATATCATCAAGCATCTCATAAATCATCAGTATAATCAATACTGAAACATATATCTCAATTAGTACAATTGTAATCAACAATCAGCATACCAATTAGTAGTCATTAGTATAATAATACTGAGCTAACATCTCAACAGTCATCAATATCACAATACTGAACTAACATCTCAACAGTCATTAGTATAATCATACTAAACTAACATCTCATCAGTCGTCAGTATAAAAATACTTAACTATCATCTCAATAGTCATCATTATAGCCATACTGAACTAATATCATCAGTGTGGAAATTGAACCCAGGAGATAGAACAATTACACTCACAAAATTGCTAATCAAACATGCAAAATTAACACCAAAGGAGGCTGAAATTGGAGCATAACAATAATATATATTGAGTAAGTGTACAATAGCCAACTTTGTGACATAATAGGCTGCTTTAATATATATTTACATGAGATATTCAAATTCATAAGGATTCCATTCGAAATAGTCAAAAAGCAGGCTTACTAAATCTAGTCAAATGCCCCATAGGTGCATAAAGCAATTTCCAAAGCTAAGTAGATGCTCACGAATTTTCTAATTCAAGTGGGAAAGATAAAGAGGGATGGAAAGACAAGTCATACATGCTTTTATTTGGATAAAATGAGAGAGGATGATGTGGTAAAAATACAAGTCCACTACACCTACTCTAGCTTTTCCTTTTTCCTTAAATCAGAAATAAAACAATGCAGCTTTTTAGAAAAAGAAGATATGCACTTTAGAGAATCTGGAACAAATAAAACATGCTAAATTGGGTTTTCAGTATGTTTCCCAAGTGCTCCATGACTCATTTTTATCAAGTATTGACTTCTAGGACATGTAGAAGGAAACTAGCATAAAATGGAATCTAAGAAACTAGGTAATAAGACAAAAATAATTAAATTAATGTCTAATGTAGGTAACTATGGGCTGATTATTCTAACACCCCCCCTTAATCCTAATTTTGTGAGTAAATATCATAAAAATATAGGGCCTGGAAACAAGTCTTAGTCACCCTTTACATACTGCTTGTGCATACAACCAAGGAAAGAGGGAAAAACTCAGTGGGGAAATCCTCCATTAATCATGGAAAGGAAAAATAATAATTGGAAATGTTCTCAATCATGCTTCACAGCATGATCAGAAATCCATAGCAGTGATTTGAGATTGTTGAAGGCCTTCTCACAAAAAACTTTGGTGAAGATGTCTGCTACTTGTTCTGAAGATGCACAGAAGAGTAGAACAATGGTACCATCATGCACAAGCTGTCTGATGTAGTGCATATGGATCTCAATGTGCTTGGTTCACTGTCTCTGAAATCGATCATTGCAGATTTGAATGGTACTTTGATAATCATAGTATATAATAGTTGAAAACTCTAATTCAAAGCCACATTCTCCAAGTATCCCCTGCAACCACAAACATTGAGTCGTTGCATTTACAACTCCTATATACTCTGCTTGTGTAGATGAGAGTGATATGGCACTCTGCTTCTTTCTTGACTAGTTGATTGGTCCTTCTACAAGCATGAACACATATCATGATGTATACTTTTGATCTGTTTTGTCACTTTCCCAATCACTATCAGTAAATCCAATCAAATCAAGATTAGATTTTACTTTGTAGAAGATCCCATGAGTTCTTGTTCCTTGAACAAAGTTTAAGATCCTTTTTGCTGCTCTCTATTGGATCTCATGAGGGTGATCCATGTATCTCAAAGCCACACTAACTGCGTAATATAGATATCTTCGAGTGTGTGTAAGATAAAGAAAACACCCAGTAAACTTCCTATACAATGTATTATTTACCATAGGAGAAGAACCTGTTTCTAAAAGCTTAACTCCTGAAAGGAAGGGAGTCTTGATTGGCTTGCAATATTTCATGTTGAATTTGATGAGAAAATTTAAAGCATACTTGGGCTGATGTACTTTTATTCCATGTTGGGATTGAGGGATTTCGAGACCCAAGAATTGGCTCAACAATCCCAAATATGTCATAGACAATGCATGGTTCATTGCATCCTTCAAGGAGGAAATCTTTTTCTTTCAATTTCATATAATCAGTAGGTCATCCACATACAATATAATAATCATCAAAGAACCATGAATTAGTGTCAAATAGAAATAGGATCAGACTTGCATCGAACAAAACTCAGGGATAGAAAAAAGCCATCAATCTTGGCATACAAAGCCTTGGGGGCTTGCTTGAGCCCATACAATGTTTTCTTTAACCTACACACTAAAGATGTATTAGAAACAAACCCTTTAGGTTTCTCCATGTAAATATCCTCAGTGATATTTCCATTTAGAAAAGCACACTTCACATCCATGTGATGCACTTCCCATTGCTTCGAAGCTGCAATGGCTATAGATAGCCTTATGGAGTCAATTTGCCACTGGTGCAAAGGTTTCATTGTAGTCAATACCATGCACTTGTGAGTAGACCTTGGCTACTGATATTTCCTTATATTTCAAAGGTGAACCATCAGCAGCAAACTTAGTCTTGAAAACCCACTTATAACGAACTAGCTTCCTCCCTGGGGGAAGATCAACTAGTTCCCAAGTGTTGTTCTTCTGAAACAAGCTGAATTATTCTTTCATGGTTGTTTTCCATATTGGATCATGTGATGCATATACATATGTCCATGGATCTAATTCAACCATCAGACATCACTTCTTAGAAAATACATGATCTTTCACACAAAGGGCGCTCCCAAATTGTGATCTAGTCCTCCTAGTGTCATTAGGATTTCCATCTAGTTCCCCAGCTACATGAATGGTATTTGATTCCCATTTTGGTCTTGTAGGAATTTTAGGATCTGCAATCAAATGATCATTATCATACATATCAGAATCAGCAAACTCAATAGTCTCTCCACTTACAGTCAATGGTTCTGGTGGTGAATACCATTTTGCAACTTCAACTGCTACTAAAATCTCTTCTTCGAGCTAGACACTTCTTTTAATGAAAGACTTTTTAGTGATAAAGTTGATCATATTCTACCATTTTGAATATTCAGAATACCCAACAAATAGGAACTCTTGGCTTTGGGGTTGCAAATCCTTCCTCTTTTCAGTTGGAATTCTAGCCCAAGCCTTTGATCCAAAAATCCTGAAATGGGTCACATCTAGGTTGTGCCCAATCCAATATTTGAAAGGATTCATACCATCAAGATGATTATGAGACACCCTATTTTGGATGTAGGATGCACAGTTTATAGCTTCATCCAAAAACTTTGATGGAAAATTCTTAGCCTCCATCCTGCAGGTTGCCATCTCCTTTAGTGATTTGTTCTTCCTCACAGCAAAACCATTTTGTTGTGGTGTGTAAGGAATCAAATGCTGCATCTAAATATATACATATTTGCAATACTAAATGAACTTAGAATTGACATACTCACCACCATTGTCAGATCTAAGGATCTTGAGTTTCCTCCTAGACTGGTTTTCAACCAATTCTCTAAAGATTTTGAAGAAGTCAAAAACTTCAAACTTATGCTTTAGGAAGTGAACCCAACAATACCTGGAAAAGTCATCTATGAAGCTCAATGCATATTTGGCTTGAATCATGGACATATGAGGGAATGGAACAGCAATTTCACTATGGATCAGCTCAAGAGGGGCAAAGGTTCTCTCATGACTAGCTTTCTCATACTTGTGCTCTAAGTGTTTTCCTAGGATACAACCTTGACAGACTCCCTTAGAAAAATTTATATTTGGTAACGCTATGAACATATATTTTTCACTAAAATCAGAAACATACTTGTAGTTAATATGGAAAATATTTCATGCCAAGTCCTGCTTACTTCATTAGCATGAATGAGAAGAGCAGAGGGGTTTGAGTAGGGTAGAAAATGGGAAAACTTGTATACCTTCAAAGTGTGATCAACAACACCTTTTTCTATGACTTTACCGTTTGAAATATCAGTGATTTCAACATCATCCGGAGATAATATGACTTTATTTAGAGACCTAGTATGAGTCATCTGATACACTAACAAGAGATTAGAGGTACAACACATTATTGAAGCTATCATGGTCCAAATCAATCCTACCTTTCCCCAAACTGTCAGTGAGAGAGTCATCTCCCAAAACTATTGGTGGTCCTTTTGACATGCCAAGAGAAGAGAATGTCTCTTTTCTCAAAACCATGTGTCTAGAATCTCTAGAATCTATGATGAAGCTATGTGAGCTTGATGTGCCAGCAACGAAGGCATGTACTCTCTCTCTGTTTATTCTGAATTTGATCCTCCTTCCTTATTCTTTGAGAAATTAGGAAGGGAGATGTTATTCTTCTCCAGGAGTTGGGTCAATATGTCAATTTTCTTCTTCATACAAGAGCTGTCAAGATGATAGCCCTTACTGCAGTATGCACACTTGCTCATTTCTCCTTTATTCTTCTTCTTTTGGGAATTCTTCTTGGAACCTTGGGGATCCTCTTGAGACTTAGACTTGTCTCTCTTTTGCTCAAGTGTTTTTTTAGATTTTTTCTTGATTTTTGAATCCACCCTTGAATCTCTAGCAACCAAATCTTGGTCTTTGGAAGGCTTGATGATTCCTATCATCACTAACCTATCGTGCTCATGTGTGAGGGATTCCATGAACTCTGCAAGTTTAGGAATCTTCCAGGCTCGAGCTATCAACTTGGTGGCATGGAAGATCAAAACAAACACTAAATATTTACGACCAAACTTAGAGAGTATGTCCAAGACTAGTTTCTCTTCCTTCTTTTTGATCCCACGCAGTTTCAACTGCAAAACAAGGGCCTTAAACTTGGAAAAGTAGAGTTGCAATGATTCAAAGCTACTGGGACTCAAGGAGATAAGATCATTCTCGATTTTATGTCCTCTCATATCATTTATCTTTCCAAAAATATCTTATAGCTTCTCCCACACTTAATTAGGTGATTCCAATCCATCAAGATGGAAGAGGAGGTCTCTTCAAATGCTTAGAAACAAAAGACCATAGGCCTCATCCCTCCTATTGTGCCATTTAATTATCTCTACAACTTCATTGGGATTTTCCTCAGTTACCATAGTCACCATATAGAGACATTTTTCTCTCAAAAATATATCCATCTCAGCTTTCCACTCAAATAAATTGAATGGAGTCAAGATGATCTTCTGATATTGGTCCATAGCTCAAAAACGGTGCCCTCCAATCAGCAGAATGCACTCCCATTCAATGATGTCAAACCTGTAATAACAATTTGGAAGGAGATAAATCAATATAAAAAGGATCTAATACCATGTGGAAATTGAACCTAATAGATAGAACAATTACACTCACAAAATTGGTAATCAAACATGCAAAATTAACACCAAAGGAGACTGAAATTGGAGCATAACACTGATATGTATTGAGTAAGTGTAAAATATTTAAAATTGTGAATTAATAGGTTGTTGTAATGTATAATTACATTAGAGATTCAAATTCATAAGGATTCCATTTGAAATAGTAAAAAAGGGGGCTTACAAAATCTAGTCAAATCCCCCATAGGTGCATAAAGCAGTTTCCAAATATAAGTAGATGATCACGAATTTGCTAAGTCAAGTGGTAAGGTAAATAGGGATGGAAATAAAACTCATACATCCTTTTATTTGGAGAAAATGAGGGAGGATGATGTGGGAAAAAAACAAGTCAACTACACCTACTCTAGCTTTTCTTTTTGCCTTAAATCAGAAATAAAACAAGGTAGCTTTTCAGAAAAAGTAGATATGCACTTTAGAGAATATAGAATAAATAAGACATACTAAATTGGGTTTCCACAATGTTTCCCAAGTGTTCCATGACTCAGTTTTAGCAAGTGTTGACTTCTAGGACATTTAGAAGGCAACTAGCATAGAATGGAATCTAGGAAACTAGGTAATACAACAAAAATAATTAAATTAATGTCTAATGTAGGTAACTATGGGTTTATTATTCTAAAAATCATTATAAAAATAGTGAAGGAAAACATCTCATCAATCAAGAGTATAGCAATACTGTCACAACCATCTTGCCATCTAACTATCTCGGAGCAGCATCACGGTAAGTTCTCTAGTAGATCCACCAAGGCATTTTGTCTAAATTACTAACTCTTTTGAGACAACAAGCCTATTTATACATATGTATATTCCTAGGGACCAATAAGCCTTGTCCTGGATTACAAACCCACTTGGGATAAACTAATCTATCCAAACATACTAATCCCCCTAGGATTAGCAAGCCTCATCTGACTAACCCTTTTGGGCCAAACAATCCTAGTCAGATTTACCCTACTCTAGACTGAGCTACTCACCACTGCATCCTTCTTCCATCCACTGTCACTACCTCTTTCAAGATAGGTCCTTTCAAACTACACCAAGATTGTCTCGAAAGTATTTAAACTTTACACAAGCCACAAGCTTAGTCAACACATCTGCCACTTGTTCCTTTGTAGGAACATACTTCAGCTTGATAGCTCCTTTCTGAACCATGTCTCAAGTGAAGTTATATATTACTTCAATATGTTTTGACTTATCATGAAACAATGGATTTTTTGTCAGCTTAATACAACTCTGATTGTCACAGAGGATATCAGTTACATCTATCGCTTTATCAAATAAACCTGCCAACATATTTCGAATCCATTTGCTTCACTATAAGCTGAACAAGCAGCAATGTATTATGCTTCTTCTATGGTAAGTGCAATACTGGTATGATTTATACTAAACCAAGATATCATTCCTGATCCCAAACTGAAACAGCCACCCAAAGTACTCTTTCTGTGAACCGATGTAAACTGATCTCACTATCCAAGGTATATCTGAGCCCATAATATAAAGTTCCTTTTAGAAACCTCATCACATGTTTTTCTCCTATCTAGTGAATATGATTGGGATTCACCATGTGCTAACTTAGTGTGTTACAACAAAAAAATATCAGTTCTTGTATTGGTTAAGTGCATCAGTGAACCAATAATTTGTCTGTATAGAGTAGCATCTATAACTTCTGATGTATCATCATTTAGTAACTTAAAGTTTGTGGTCATCAGAGTGGTCATAGTATTAAAATATAGCCTTCCAAACCTCTTCAGAATTTCCATTGTATATTTCCCTTGGTTTAGGAAAATCTCATCTGGGGATTTCCAAACTTCAAGACCTGGAAAGTAGTGCATCATTCCAAGGTATTTCATCAGAAATTTTGCATTCAGCTTATTCTTGCATTCAATTATGAGTTTATCTTCTCTTGCTAGGAATAAGTCATCCACATATAAAAGTAGAATCATAATCCCATCATTCTCAACCTTATAGTAAAGGTTGGAATTAGCATTACTCTTGATAAAACCTAAACTCATCAGGAATCCATCTATTCTTCTGTACCATGCTCTGGGTGCTTGTTTTAGCCCATAAAATGATTTCTTGAGTCTACATACATAAGCTTCTCGATCATCAACCTCAAAACCTTGCGGTTGTTTGATATACACTTCTTCTTCTATCAGGACATTCAAAAAAGATGTCTTCAAATCCATTTGATGTAACTTCCATTTATTCTTTAGCTGCCAAGGAAAGGACAGTTTTGATTGAAGTGTACATAGATATTGGAGCAAAGGTCTCTTCATAGTCAATTCCTTCCTTTTGGGAGAACCCTCTTGATACGAATCTTTCCTTGTATTTTTCTATACTACAATATGTGGAATGATTTGTTTTGAATATCCTTTTTGAGGATACCATTGATTTTTCTTTCAGTCTTGGGACTATTTCCCACACATCATTCTTTATTATGGATTGGTATTCCTCAACCATTGCATCAACCCATTCTTTCTGTTTTGTTGTATCTTCAAAACAAGTTGGTTCTTTATCAACTAGATCACTCATCAAGGCCATATATTTGGGATATGACTTTGGATTCTTTCTTTCTCTAGTGCTTCCTTCTGGGACACCAAGTCTTTTTGCTTATTCAATTAAATCACGAGCCCAGGAAATATTTCTCTTTCAAGAAATTATTTCATTGGGAACTTCTCCAAGCAACTGAGGTTCAGTCATGTCATGATCCTTAGGTATCTGGCTTTCTTCTTCATTCCCAACTGGTTCAGGATTGTCTGTAGCTTTTATAGTTTCATGTCCCGCTTCTTCTTCTTTATTTTTCTTTGACTTTTTGAAAGCTGAGTATTTGTCAAATGTTACATATCTACTCAGCTCAATTTTTTAGTATCCTGGGATATAGATCCGATAGGATTTTGACTATTGACTATATCCCACAAACAATCCCCTCTTTCCTGAAGGTTCTAGATTTGTTCTTTTCTCCTTGGTAATATGAATATACATAGGGAAACCAAATATCTTTAGGTGACTTACTTCAGGATTTTCTCCGGAGAACATTTATTATGGAGTCTTGTTCCCAAGGGCACTGTGGGAGATTCTGTTCTATACATATACTATTGTTCTGGATACTTCTTCCCACATGTACATTGGTAGACCTTGATCATGTATCATGGATTTTAATTCTTCCATGATATATCTATTCTTTCTCTCTACCACACCATTTTTTTGAGGATTGTAGGGAATGGTGAGCTCCGTCTTAATCCCAGCTTCTCTGCAGAAATCATTGAATTCATTTGATGTGAAATTTCCTGCATTATCTGATCTTAAAATATTTATTTTCCTCTCGGAGAGGTTTTCTATTAGGGATTTAAACTCTTTAAAGCTTTCAAACACTTCATCCTTCTTTTTCAAAAAATATATCCAAGTCTTGCAGGAGTAGTCATCAATAAAAGAAGCATAGTAAACATACCCGCTTAATGAATTTGTTTGCATTGGCCTGCATATATCCAAATGGATAATTTCTAAGACCCCCTTTTCTTTTCTGTCACTCTTTGGATAGGGATTTTTAGTATTCTTTCCTTGTGCACATCCTTTGCATACACCTTCATGTTCTATCTAAATTTATGGTAGACTAGTCACAACCTTGCTTACTATTGGAAGAGGTTTGTAATGAAAATGAACAAGTCTTGTGTGCCAAAGCTCACATGGATTTATTGTACTTGTTGATAAGGATGAATCTGCAAGTCCCTTCAGTTTATAGAGTCCTCCTTCTTCATTTCCAATTTCTACTGCATCATTTATGGTCTTTCCTTTTGACCACATGAGAACGTTTCCATCTATGAATGCAAATCTGAATCCTCTCTTGTCCAAGGCTGAAATAGACAAGAGGTTCTTCTTTAGTCCAAGGACATATATGACATCCTTCATATTCATGGATTTTCTAGAATCCAACTTATAGAATGCTTTTCCCATTCCTTTAATGGGATACTGAGAGTCATCTCTAAGCATTACTCTAAGTGGTGAATATTTTTGTACAAGGTATGATAGCGAGTCTTTTTAACCTGCCATGTGCTTGGATGCACCATTGTCTATTAACCAAGTGTCATTTCCTGGTGAGACTGATCCTATTAGAGCAGAAATCAGTACTTATTCTTCACTGGATTCTTAATCTTTCTCTTCTTCCTCTTCTACTTCTTGATCTCTATCTTCAACAACATGAGCTTGGAAACTTCTCATCTTGTTTACTCTTTCTACTTTCATGGCACAATTGATGTAAATGTGTCCCATCTTATGACAAGTGAAGCACTCATAATTTGAGAAGTCATTCTTTGGTCTCTTGAACCCTTCAATCTTGAAAGGATGATCATAACTCTTTCTTTTGTGTTTTCCTTTGGCATGGGATGTCAAGTATTGATATTCATTTTCATTTAGCTTCACTTATATGGCTAATATTCTTTCTTCTTCTTGAACAAATTCTTCCCATAGCTTTCTAAATTTGGTTATCTTTCTTCATGAGAAGATTCCTTGGATAAAAGCTTCCCAATCTCTTGGGAGACCATTTAGAGTGGTCATCACAATTTCTGCTTCTTCTACTGTATCACCAATGAGTTCTAATTGATCTTTGATTTGAGCCACTCTTGAGAAGTAATATTGCATCATCTCTGACTTTTGAGGTGATTTCTCAGAGTCATTTTCATGTTGATGTTTCTCCCTTCAAATAAACTGGAGAGGGCATCAAACATTTGTTTTGGAGTTTCTCGTGATGATACTTAAGGAATTACATTATCCTTGATGGAGTCAACTATGATCATTTTGGCTATGATCATATCCTTCTTATGTTTGGACTTAGCTTCCTTCTCTTCTGGTTATTTCACTTCCTCCTTCACAAATTTGTCTAGATTATTCTCTTGTAGGATGAGCGTGATCCTATACTTCCATGGTCTGAAGTTTTAAGCTCCTTCAAGATTTTCATATAGCTTGGTGTTCTTAGTCATCTTCAGCAGAATGAGAACTTCAAATGGAACAAGGAGGAAGAGTACTTACTTGAAGAAAATAGTTTTCAGCTCACCTCCTTCTGTAAGACCTACGGTTTGATGTAGAAACCCTAATTTCTCATTTGGAAACCCTAATAGGGTTGAGAGGTGGAAAAGATGTGCCCTCTTGAGGTGAGGTATTTTGTATCTTCCTTTTTCTAACATTGATGATGAAACCTTGGGAAAACTGAAACCCTAGTTTCTCCCGATAGTAGTAATAGCTCCAAAATTGAAAATTCTTGGAATTCAATTCTATCACCACAAAAATATGTGCCCTTCATAGGTGAGTTGGATGATCCCTGTTTTCTAGTTGAATAGTCGAGGGATTTGTTAAAAAAAACAAACCATAGATGTAAAGTGTCTCCTTTCAGGGTGGCTCAGATACCATGTTAAATTCTTTATAATTCTTTATATGATATCTTAAAACAATTTGCCACTAGAATATCACTGAAATAATAACATGCACAAAAACACAAGAACACATAGATTTTCCTCAGGGAAACCACCAGGGAGAAAAAACTGCAAAAATTCCTTAGTATAGAACTCAACCAGTGTAGTGTAAAACCTACACAACAACAATTTCCTCCTTCTTGGTGCGCTACTACTTCTCTCTCTTGCTAAAACCAACTTGAGTGAGTGAGTACCAATGAAAAGAGGATAATGCAGTTAAATCAATTAGATGATATGAGGTAGGATGTAGTAGAAAAAAAATTCTAGTACAGCAACAAAGAGGGAAATGGCATGATAAGTTCATCAAGAAAAAGAAGTTTAAGGTAGGAGACTAGGCCTTACTATTTGATTCTAAATTCAAAATTTGAAAGCAAAGTTCACAACTCATTGGGTTGGTCCATATGAGATTTCAGAAGTAAATTGCAATGGCTCAGTGAAATTACAAACAATAGATGATGAAGCAAGTACATTCATAGTTAATGGACATAGGCTGAAAATATACAATAAACCTGTCAACAAAGAAGACTTCCTACTGCAGATTTCTCAATAGAGAGAGATGGAGGTCCTAGATAAACACATTGGTGTTTCTCCTTCACATCCTTCTAAATAATTTTGATCTATAT
>LPNX011046455.1:0-12416 GCA_001517045.1 Pseudotsuga menziesii
TATCATCAAGCTGATGTTATAGATCACTTTGAAAAGAGAACCTCAAATGAACATAGCAAAGGATTAGATCTTACCGATTTGAGGTGTCCGTCCTGGTTCCGAAGCTCGCTAATCTAGGGTTTGTCACAGAAACCCTAATTTTAAAAACTCGGAATCTTTCAGATCTGATTGGATATACAGATAGATCTCTTCAAATGGAGCTGTCCAATGTACTCCATTTCTGAAAACAGTGGAGGGAAGCTCCCGAAACAGGAAGCCCTAATTTTCCAATTTCTTCTACAGAAATGCCTGTTACTGTTTTTGTGATATCTCCGAAATTTCTGATCCTCTATGTCTGAACTTTTGTACTGAGGTAACCTCGCATGTCCCTGATCCATCACCGCAGGTTTCATCAGAATTGGTTTCACCATTTGGGATTTATGATCATTTTCCCAAGGTGACCTGTTACAGGACTATTCAGAACAGCGAAGTTGTACGGCATGGCACGTGTCACTGGTTCATCTTCTGAGATTGATAATCGGACCACCGAAATTACAGTCCGTGCCCTTTCTGGAACATCTTTAGGAATTCCATTTGGACCTCTGTAGCCCAAGATATTGCAATTCTCCCCAGGTGTCCTGTTTAGGGATGAATTCTGGAGGAGGCTGGAACCCTAACTTGGAGAGAACATATCTCTTGGAATACAACGAATCTGAGGATGAATTTTGGACATAGTGTTCATCAGGATTTTATCTTCGGCCCTTGCAATTTTCAGCTCCTGATCCTTCACCAATCTCGCAATATAGCGAATGTGCCAAAACGTAGCAGTTTTAGTATTTAGGGTTTTTCTAGCTCGGGGTCAAACTAGGGTTTGACTTTCCCAGAGATTCACCCAACCAAAAATATTGATCCAGGTCTCTAAACTTCGGTTTTGATGAGGAGAAAAATCCTATGCTGGTCTCACTCAAAAATTCATCTTCTGTAGAAAGCCCTAATTTCCACATCGAAAATTGAAAATGCTCGGAATCGAATTCTGCTTCGACAGAACGATGCACCCTTCAAAGGAGAGTCAGTCTAGCCTTCTTTTGCTGATTGATTGTGGAGAGAGAACCAAAAAATAAGAAGCCCTAGCTTCTGTAACTTGTGAAAGCTGCCCTATTCAGGTTAGCTCTGATACCATGTTAATTTTTCATATGCTTAACTAAGACATCAGTATATCATTTCATTTTTCATAATAAAAGCATATAAAATAGGATCACTGAAAGAAACAGTATCACAAGAACAACACAGATTTATCCTGGGAAAACCCTAAAGGGAAAAACCCAGCAAAAGCTTCCTCAATATAGATGCCCCAAAAAGGGAAAAAGGTAAAACCAACAAGGAGATCAAAAACCTGATTCCCCTCATTCTCCAGCAACTCCTCTCCTCCACAAGTGCGCTATTCCAAGTGAGTGTGTATATCTCAAATGAGGAGCGCTACACCTCTATTTATATTCATCCGTTTACTTAAAGTTTACTCAATTAACATGTCGGCTTAAGTTAACTCATGTACGCTCGAGTTACACATGTAGGCTCAAGTAACCACACTGGGGTGCTGATGACCCACCTTTACAATTTGAGGGGACTACCTCATGACTCTTATTAGTTCTTCCGATTAGGAGCATCGGGGTACAATGTAATACAAGTGGTTCTCCCGGTTGGACCATCGGGGACCACAAAAGATACATAAAGAATATTCTTCGAAGTTACAATATTTCAACAGAACAAACTCCTCATTGGCAAAGACAAGGAAAGTGTTCAAACCAAAAAAAAATTGGAAAGCCAAGATTTCGGAGTTCTATCATATTCAACAAGAAATTAAAGAGCTATGGCAACGGAATAATGCCGATAAAAATGCTAACAAATTAGAGATTGGAAATATCAATAAAACGGTATCTTTCGGGTGAGAAATCATAATAAATTTTACTTTCAAAAATCAAGAAATTAAAGAATAAGAAGCAAGACGATCAAACGTTGGAACAAGCTAATGAAGATATCAAGAAGAAATTATTAGATAAGGATGAAGAGATTTGTCACCTTAAAAATCATAGTCAAGATTTGTTGGAACAGATTAAGAAGTTAAATGACGATGAGAAGTTATTGTGATTCATTGGCTGCTTTTTCCTTGATTGAATTCCTTCTGTGTGTTCCATCAGAGATTTTACTTTGCTTAAACTCTTTGTCGTAATTCAGTTTCTAATTTCTTCTTGAAAGTCAACACCAAATTATTTGGAGTGTTTTTATCCAGTATCTTTTATATAATTAGTATTTAAGCGGTACAACTATGTGGATCATTTTTTTTTATTACATTGAAGAAAAAATACAAATTGTGTTTTATATTTTCCAATTTTTTTTGTCTGATCAACAGGACATATTTAGTAAAATTAATGAGCTTTCTCCAAGGGCCGTGGTTGTGGACTCCATTCAAACAGTCTTTCTGAGAGGGTTAACAGGGACTTCTGGGCATGTCACACAGGTTTGTTTTTTTGACATCAATTTTCCATTTAGTTAATCAATCAGATAATTGTCAGATAAACTTTATGACATGGGTGTATTTGTAAAATAAACACACAGAGTAGTGCGAACCTCTGAAATTTCAAATAATTAACATGATATAGAGGGGGCCCTTGTGCCTTTTAAAAGTTAGTGTGGATTTATTTTAAATAAACGGACATGAGTTAATACACTTTATGTCAGTGTGACAAAACTTGCCAGGCCTGACTTGAAGTGTGAGACAAACCTGTCTATGCCCTTTAAATGTGCTAGTTAATTTGGTGGCAAGTCATACTTGCTGCTGGATAACTTGACTTGTGAGTTCTCATGGGTTGGATCAGCTTTTTCCCTACTTTTCCCGAGTTTTCTTGAATGAAGTTATAGTATTTTTAAGTTTTTGGTATTAGTAAAGTTTTTCTGAGTTTGAGTTAAATGCTTACTCTCCAACCTTATGGAGAAGTTTTGTACGTATGCTATATAAACCAATTTTATATCTATACACAGAAATATTATGTGTTCTAGTGGTTGAAGCAGGCTGTTGCCATTCAAATGACCCATGTTCAAAGCTTATGTAGATCAGTTTTTCTTCACAGGAAAAAAGTGATTGACGTCTGGGGGAATCTTTCTGGGGATCAAGGGGTGCCCTCCCTTGTTTTTATAGAGGCGGCACTCCTCTTTGTGAGTGATAACTTTTGGTCGTGCTTATTAAATGAAGTGGAAAGATGAACTTCCACATAACCATTAACCTGTATAAATAAAACAGGGTTCTCAATATAACCATATAATCTTTTAATCAGCCTATGAAAAGACCATTTGTGAAATTGTAAAAGCAAGATTTACATAAAAATGAATTACTCCACACATGTCTTTGTCTACCCTATATGATGCAAGCAAGTGAAGCAATCAAAATTTGTTGGAAGAAGATACAGAAATATGAAAGAAGTTCTGCGAAGTACTTTGAACAACTATAATAATAAGATAAGATAGTTTTATTAATGCCGAAGAAATCACCATAAAAGTAGGTCAATGGGATATCCGAGTACAATAGTGCTGATGGAATGTGGGAGTGCAAACATTTATAAATTGAGATGCAGAATGCCAAACTATGATTCAAGGTAAGACCTGAAGACTGAACCCTAAGAGCAGAGAGTGGATCTGGAAAGAAAATGTTAAAGGAGAGTAAATCAGAATCCCGAATGCAAATAATGGAAGTGTATTAGGGCCCACTAAAACATCCAAAGCTTAATTGAGCAAACTGTTGAATTTTAGCATTTGCATATATTCTCTAATTTTGCAGACTATAAGCTAGATAACAATAAGACAAGTGCAGTAGATAAACACACATCAACACAATGAAGACAAGATGTTTTTCACGGGGAAACCTTTAAAGGACAAAAACCCCAAAAGCATTAGTAATTCATCCCTTAAATGAGATGACTGAGTTTGCAATCTCAGAATTCTGAAATGAGTGCTCTTCAATAATTTGTCAAGCCCTAACAGGCTGAACAATGTCAAACCCTAGTCAACTTTGATAAAAAAAATGTCACAGACAAATGTCACCAAAATAAAAACAAACTAGGGCAAACTACCCAGATTTTCTTCCTGCTGCCCGGAAGTCTTTTCTTGCTGCCCAAAGAGCTCAAGACTCATCTGATGCTGCCAGGATCAATTTCAGGGCTTCCCGAATTTTATAGAAGAGTGCCCGTAATTTGCAGAAGTTGCCTTGTGTCTGCCCGTGAAGTGTACCTGCTGCCGGAGGTCAATTCAGGCTGCCTGGATCCCTGTGGCTGCTGTGCACAACCTGTAACTACGTAAGTCACTGTGTTCGCCGATTTTCCAGCTTGAAATCGAAATTCGCTGATTTTTGTGGGAGGGCGAATTTTATGGTTATGTTCGTCGAATTTCATTCTTGCCAGCCTGCACGAAACTTCAGCCGTACCTGTCATCACTAAGTCGCTTAATCAAGCGAGTATGTGCTTCGCCCAATCCCCTAGACTGGAACTGGTTAGTGGGAAATCTGTTTCCGTGGACAAACTATTTCGTGGGCTCGTCGCAAACCATTTCGACATTCACGAGAACTGGTTTGTAACCAAATAAGATCGTGGGCTAGTCGGCCGATGCAAATTGTTTTGATAGTCATATTATTTAAATGAATGGGATTATAATTGCGATTTCCTTTGGCTCCATTGTTCTTTGGGTCGACGTTGAACTAGATTTCATTTAGATTCCATTAGTTTATTATTGTTAGGTTTATTTTTTTATTATTTCTAGGTTGATAAACTTTAATGTTCATATTATTATTTATCTATTTTTTGTGAGGCTTGTTGTAATAATTTTAATAATCTTATTCTTAATGCTGATATTATAAATATTAAAAACTTAATTAATATTGTCATTTATGTTAATTTATTACAAATATTAAAAAACCTAATTAATATTATCGTTTATGTTACTTTTATTACAAATATTATATATGTTATTATTAATAGTAACATTATACTAAAATTATAACTAATATTAAGACTTGGATTATTAGAACTAATACTAATATTAACATTGAGATTATTAAAGCTAATATTAATGTTAACATAACTAAAACTAATGTTAATACCAAGATTACTATAAAATACTAAATACTAATAGTAAATATATATATATATATATATATATATAGATATATATATATAGTCTCTCGAATTTAATGCCAAATTTTATCACGAAAATTTTCATTGCCGAATTTTCTGCCAAATTTTAATGTAGCCGAACTCGAACACGAATTCGAACCAGGTGGCTGAGGTGAGTATTGCTCGGATCCTTTTCTGTGCTGCTGCCCAGAAGTCCTGTGTTGCCTGTGAACTCCCCCTTGCTGCCCGAATATCAAACAGGCTGCCCAAGCCCTGCCCAAGCCACTGCTATAGGTGCCTGAATAGGAGAAAGGTCTGTTTCTGCTGCTCGAGGAGTGAGAGAGCCTGCCCGAGACCTGGAGCATCCTGCCTGTGCTTTATTTGACAATTTTAGAGCTGTCTATGAAGTGCCCTTAGCTCTGTTCTTCTTCCACTCCTTCTAGCCATAAAGAGTATGGGTATGCCCTAACTGCTTAGGGTTACTACTGTTCAACGTGAGTGGAAAGGAGTGATGCCCTAGCTAGCAACAAACGCCATGCTAGGGCACAAAGTTGAAGATCACCAAAAACTTGAGAAGAAAAAGACTAGCGAAAACCTTCAGTGGAGCAACTCATATGATGATGAAGAAGTGTCTACAAATGAAACGCATTTGATCTTCTTTTATAGGCTTTTACTCACTTGAAGTGGACCATACATGATAGGAATGAAATAAGAAAATTTTATTCTTTTACTTTTTGACTTTTACCTATAGTGGCACTAAAGGCCTTTTTGTATTTTGCCTTTGACTTCTTAGTGGTCCAAGGGTCCTTATGTATTTTGGATTTTTACCTTTTAGCCTTTTATAGGCTTTTACTCACTTGAAGTGGACCATACATGATAGGAATAAAATAAGAAAATTTTATTCTTTTACTTTTTGACTTTTACCTTTAGTGGTACTAAATGTGTTTTTGTATTTTGCCTTTGACTTCTTAGTGGTCCAAGTGTCCTTATGTATTTTTGAGTTTTACCTTTTAGCCTTTTTCAAGTGCCTTGTGGTCAATGCAAGTGGTCATAGAGGTCCTTCATACCCACTCAAAGTACATCATCATAAATATGGAGAATTACTAATGCTTTTATCTTAAACTCCTTGTGCCACCAAGATCAGGTACTATGTGTTTTAACCAAGGGTAGCTAATCGTTGGAGAAGGTCACGAAGCGCACAACTCGAGGGTAGGAGTGCCTCACATGCCTAGACTTGGTTTAGGACTTCTAGTGATATTTTGGTAACTGACCAGGTGCCTCAACCCTAGGCTGCATCATTTGACTCAATGTCAAATACTTGGTAACTGACCAAGCGCCTCTATTCCTCGGGAGAATGGCCCTCAACCCTAGGCTGAGTCCCCCAGTCCTAGACTGGTTCATCTTCTTGGTAACTGACTAGGTGCCTCCATTCAAAGAATGGCCACTCAAGTCTAGGTTGGGTTCCCCTAGTGCTGGATTGGTTCCACATCCTAGTAAATAACCAAATGTCTCCATTTAAAGAATGGCCACTCATCTCTAGGCTGAGTTCCCCTAGTGCTGGTCTACTTCCACATCTTGGTCACTGACCAGATGTGTCCATTCAAAGAATGGCTACTCAGCTCAAGGCTGAGTTCCCCTAATGTTGGATTGGTTCCACGTTCTGTTCACTGACCAATTGTCTTCATTCAAAGAATTGCTACTTAGTTCAAGGTTGAGTTCCCCTAGTGTTGGACTGGTTCCTCTTCCTGGTAATTCACCAGGTGCCTCCATTCTCCAAGAGAATGGCTATTGATGATGCTTAGGAAAAATCAACACAAACTTTGTATAGAACGTTTTTTAGAGGAGGGGTTAGAAGAGGATCTAGACTATGCAAGGTGCTGCCACCTAGAAGATGCAGCATGACTCTGAGGCTTGGGACAACGTGTTTGACTATTGGTGTGAAATTTGGAATGCCAATGTTGTCGAGGTTTCTAGAAAGTAATGATGGTCCACAACTTTCTCTTGATTTGTTGCTAGAGGCAAGGTTGCTATTTCTCTGTTGCTTAGTGTTGTTGGCGGATGTGGACACCGTAAAGTAGGAAGTGGAAGTTGGCCTAGGGGTTGGCTGGTGAGATCGTGAGAAGTGTCTATGAAAGCAAGGGGGACATCGTCATTGATGGAGGCATCATTCCTATACTGCGTTTCAAGGACCCTTGGAAAACTATTTTCCTTAAGGTGATTTTTCAGGGATAGGATTCGAGAGATAACAAGAGTACCACCTATATCCTCCTACTAGGATCAACCTATAGGATCCATGCATAATAGAAACTTAATTGGAGACATTTAACTTTTTCACATCAATCACACAATAGTTGGAAAGTAAATAACAGAAGCATAAAACAGTTACACAACATACATAGGGTATTTTTCAAATTAGCTTATCATTCAGCTAATCAAAGCATACTAGATAACCTCCACAATTTGCCTAACCAACAATTGCATGATAAACCAATCACCCTATAACTGAGCTATAAGGGTTGTTGAGGAGGTATTGCTTTCATGGAAAAATGGACAGTAGCTATATGGATCTGTTCAGACTTTACATATTTGTATTGTACGAATAATAGAAAATGCAATGTATGAATTGTACTTTGACTTGCTTGTTGTCAGTCGATCCTCTTCCTTTTGTCTCTTGTGCTTTCTCTCCTCCAATCGCATAACTTGCTCAAATGTTTAATTGTTTGACCAAAATCGTGTTTAAATTCTCTATGTTGACATGTCTCTATACTTGAGTTGAATCTCTAATCTACCAAAACTTTGATCTCTTAGTGAGATTTACGACTAAGTTTGAATCTAAGTTACTAATGTATTACCCATTATTAGATTCAACAATTAAATTTAAGATTTGACTCCTTCCTAAAAGTGAATTACAAAATAGAATTTTGTTAAACAACTTTCGACACATTTACACTAAACTTGTGTAGAAGTCCCTATTTGAGCTATATTCATCAACACTACCTCTTTATGAGAAAGGGATTTTGCACCATTCCAAGATTGTCTTTGAATGCTTCAAACTTACCTTTTGCTAAGGGCTTGGTCGAAATATCAACAACCTGCTGATTTATGGGTACATATCCAAGCTTTACCGCCCCCTTCTAAATCATGTCTTAAATGAAGTGATGAAACATTGGATTCTTAGAGAGTTTGACCAGTTATGAAACTTTGGATTTTCAAAGAGTTTGATACAAATCTGATTATCACGATAAATCACCATCGGATGCAACTCTTGTTCAAATAATCCTATAAGCAACGAGCAAAACTAGACGAGCAAACAATTGTTAGTGCTAACTTTTATATACTCTACCTTTGCTAAGCTAACTGCCACAGAGTCTACTTCTTATTGAACCAAGATATCATCGCTGAACTTAATCTAAGCAATATCTTTAGGTGCTCTTCTTATTTGATGCATTGCTTGCCCAGTATTAGTCTGTATATTCCCGCAACTTCACTTTACTATCCCTAAGATGTCTCAGAGGTATGCCCCTTGTTATACCTCATTTTCCGAAGGTTTCTACATGTGAAATTTTTCACATTTTCAGCAAGGGGTAAATGTTGATGATGAATGTCCTATGGAACACTAAACGTGTAATCATGGTTTGGTGACACATGGAGGGTTTCCATGGTCGTGGTTTAGCTCATTAAGCCTTGACTTGCTTATGTGGATGATGTGGTGGGCTTTGGAAGCCTCTTCTTGTGGGTCATTCTTGATCCTAGTGCTTTTGGGCTTAATATTTGGTTGAGCACTCTCCTTGTTTCTCTCTTGTGGCATATGTGGTGGCATGCCATGTCTTGTAAATATGGTCATCCCCTTCTTCATGGATCACCATTGTTGACAATTATTCTAGACTTAGATGCTTTAGTCAGTTAGTTAATATGTGGACATCCATTGCACATATGTTGAGGTTATTCCCCACTTGATGAAGTATTGCATATAGATTGATTTGGTTGGTTTAGTATTTGATCCCTTGATGTATGGAAGCAACCTGTTGCACTTGTTAACTTGTTCACTAGTATGCATGTCAAGATTAGTGTAGGCCCACAAGGACCACGATCCCTTGATCCCAACCCCCCCTAAAGTAGACGAGACCCCCCATGCCTTAGCAACGAGCTACCTCTGCTCGATAGCAACACAACGAGCGACCCATGCCTTTCACCAGCTCTTCCTTTAGACATCATACTATCTTGAGTTTCCTTTATTTGTCCTCGGATGTTAGGAGAGATACTTCATTACTGCTAGATATTTTTGCTCCTGGATCCTTTACACTTGTAGATCTCCACCTCATTGTGGTCTCTTGTGCTCTAGGTCAAGGGTTTCTAATATTTTCATGACCTAGCATAGTTTTCATGATCCGATCTACTTTCCTTACTTTTCCTGTCTTCGACTTTTTATAGAAGGTCTTTTGGTACTCCCACTTTGTAATAAATCTTTGTACTCAACAGTCCCATTGACCTACTTTTGTAGCTCTTAAATGGACACTAGTAAAATGATCTTATCTTGTCTACATTCATTGGTTGTCCGTTGATGAGTGCCCATGCTTTTGAGGGTTGTTTTCTAGGCCATTTTTGGAGGCGCATCCTAACTTTAGGAGTAGTTATCTTTTGATAGAATGCCCGCAATTGTGCGATTTGAATGGTGTTAGATGTAGAGTGCTGTAGGATTTTTGAAAGGTTATTAAAATAGAGAATCATTTAAATATCGAGGAAGTTGGAAAATCCAAAACTTCCTTTTAAAGTGCCACATTGGTTTTTAGTTGCACGTGCCTTTTCAAAGGCTTTTTGTTTAGAGTGTTCACCATTTTGAAGAAGCGGTCCACCTTGTGAACCATTTCTTGTCGAGTGCTAATCTTGGAGAGCCTGTGGAGAATAGGTTCTTGCTTTTACTTCTTGTCTTCCCTTATTTCTTCGTATGCACCCCTTTCTTGGGCGTTATGTATCTTGGACATTGCACATTTGGCATTGACCACCTCATATTTTGAATATTGTTTGAGTTTGTTAGGGTTTTAGTGCAGGTTTTTTAGTGTTTAATCCACCCTTTGCTAGATCTAAGATTTTATGATTATTTTATTGTAAAGGAAGTTGAGCTCCTCTCCTATTTAAGAGATCCTCTTCTGCACTTGTACTTATGGTTGGTTTTTGAGAGTAATCTCTTTTTGGATCGTAATAGAGATATCTTTCATGGTGCAAATCAAAGTAAGGGTTTTTTCTCCATTTTTAAATGTGGTTTTCCTCTCGATTTTGAAGTGTGTTTTCCTTGTTCTCATCTTTAATGTTGCAAGTGATTTGTGGATAGTGGAATAACTAGACTTGTTGATTAGGTCCATAGAATGAGAAATTTGTCTCTTTGGAAGGGTTTTGATAGAAAATCTCCTCCATCCCTTTGTTGGTTTATGCATGAATGTATTACTATTTCTTTTGTCATTATTTAATATCTGTTTCCATTTTAATACTTCATTGCATGCGTCATATCCTAGTTAGCATTATTAGAGTTGGCACCGCAAGGGATCTCCTAGTGATTTTTACATTCATTTCACAACATATTAGGATTTATTAGTGGCATATCCAAATAAACTTGATTTTCCTTACTCTTTATGAACTCACACCTTCATTGGTCTTGTTTCCTTTGACTTTATTTACCCTGGGGATTGTCAATAGTTTTCATTGGCCTCCCATTGCCCCTTTATTTCTATATACTAAACGCAAAAAATAGTTTTCCTGAAGCTACTCTTCCAAATCACCTTGTGCATGATTTTCTAGGCTTTAGCCATCCTTTCCTCGTGGAAGCCCCGCTTGAGTTGGAGAAGAGCCAACCTAAAATGTAGAGAGGGAGTCATTAAGGTTACAGTGGGTAACCCCTCTAGGTTAAAGTTGGGTTAGCTTTGCTCTTTGGGGTATTAATCATAAATTCTAGTTCAAGCTGTAACACCCTTAAGTACCTGAGCACATCTTTTGCTTCTACTCAAGGACCTTGCTTTGGCTCCACACTGAACTGACTGAAGATGTTCATTGTGAAACATATATCTCTTCTATCATTGACTAGCTACATCAATGAACCTATCAATTGCTTAGACAACGTAGAGACCACGATCTTTGAATTAGAAGTTGTTACTTTCTTTAGATTAGTTATCATAGGCATGGCCATAGGTTTGCAGTCCTTCATTCGAAGCCACTTCAGAATCTCAACTGCATACATACACTGCCCTTGGAATATTTCCCTTAGTCTTTGTCAAACCTCCAATGCCAAGAAGTAATGCATTGTGCCAATGTCCTGAATAATTTTAGGCATAAGTATGAATTCTCTCATTTACATATTATGTCAAACATTTGATCATCCTAGGGTTTATAATTTAAAATTAAAATATGAATCACCAAGATCAAGAACTGTTCCAATACTCAAGGAAGTTACACACCATAAAGACATAGATGTTTGGTCTAAGACCGGGCAAAACCCCAACTTGGGGAAAACCCTAGAAAGAAGATTTTGTCATTAAAGGAGAAAATTCAGAAATTTTCCAACAACACTTGAAATTTTTTTCTTCTGAACCCTACAGGCAAAAAATCCCCAAAACCACTTTCAACAAGTTACCTCGAAATCTGTGCCAAGAATCTGCTGTACGGTCATTGTACAACCTCACACGTGCGCTGTACGGAATTGTACTTTTGTCTGGAATTTTTCTTTTTTATAAAAAGGGAATAACTTGTTAAAAATCAAACCTCTGTTCACTTACAGATTTTGTCAAACACTTCATAAACCATCAATATCAGGCCTCAACAGTAAACCACAATCAAGCACATTAATTAACCATTCAATGGAACTATCCTGTAGGCTGATATACTGCTTATAAAGGACATTTAGCAGCGGAAAAACATAAATAGCAGCAGACTGTAACACATTTAAAGACACAGTATTTTTGGTCAAATTAGACCCTGGAAAAACCCCACACTTTGGGGAAAACCAGCAAGAGAGTAATTTTATTGTGGAGCTTCAGAAGAAAGTTTTACATGAAAATGTACAGCACTAAATATTCAGCATTAATTTCACAGTACTTATCTCACAAGTACCACAGTCCAACAGCTCGAAAACAGCACCAAACTTTGGAACCAGTGCCCACTACACTGTACGGCCCTCTCTCTGTCTTTATTTCAGCAATGTACCACGATTTCTGTGCACCCACTGCTTCAGCACTACTGCTGTACTGTACAGGTACACTGTACGGCCTCTCTCAGCAGCTAACTACTCCAGTT
>LPNX011046455.1:12533-40562 GCA_001517045.1 Pseudotsuga menziesii
TCTTCTTTTTGAAAAGTCACATCACCCTAAGTATTTGAAAGTACACTTTATGATTTAAAGTCACTTTAAAAACATAATAAAGTGAAACTCACTTTTAAATAATAAAGTCACATCAAAAAGGTACTTTAATAAAAAATACATTACTAAAGTCACTTTTCGAATATAAATGAGACTCCATAGTTAATGACCCCTGCACCTAGGCACCTGATGCAGGAGTGCCACCGAGCTATTAAAAACTAACATAACTGAGGACTAATAGCACTAGGAGCAGAAAGGTACATCAATTCAATATTATTAAGTCATCAGTGTAGTAAGAAGGCCATAAGAGTTCATATCATAAAGCATGCGGAGCATGTAGGCCTTATTTTAGTGTTAAAGTCAACATGAAATTAGAATTGCATGCATGCAAAAGTGAAGTGTAAACCCTAAAAGTGACATGCAATCCCTAAAAGTACATGCTATTCTATTTAAGAAGGGTTATTAGAGAAAAGAGATATCTATTGTTATTGTTGATTGATTTTGGAGTGTCGAGCAGCATCACAGCGTGCAGCTGCGACTGTTGGGTTGGAGACGGTGTCTTCATCTAGCGAGGGTTCGATAGTGAGATATCTGCCCTAGTCTCTGATTGGGATAGATCATCTAGGTTTATCCATTGCATCCATCATATACTACAATATTCGGAGATCCAACACATTCCGAAGGGTTATTAGTAGATCCATGTTTTGCAGCCGGAAGTTGCTGGGAAAACACAGAAGGATTCGCTGGGACCACAAAACCTAGTCTTTCCTCTGCATGTCACCTTCCTCTTTCTTAGCAGGCCTATCCTACGGTATGCAGTGATTATCAGCCATCAGTTTGCTCACCTGGAGCAACTATCAGCCAAACAGATCAATTGGGGGCCTGAGCAGCATAATTGCTAAATTCGCTAGGGCACTTAGAGGAAGCCAAACCTCTGCATGTGCCAGGGCATCTCTCAGGCATCAGCAGACGGACAAGCTCAGAAAGTTTCAGCCCGAACGAACCTCTCCTCCTGCAAAAACGCCATCTTCAGTCTGGAGGGTTTTTACGGTACTGCGGGGCGGCAACACCTGAGGAAAAGAGCATTATTAAACCACCTGTTCGGATCCTTATGCATGCAGCTATCTCTGGAGTCGTTATCAGCCAGAATATCAATGGTAAGTGTTGATTTCTCTTTGCAAAACCCTAACCCTAATTCAGCTATATTTTAGGGCATTTTTGCATGGCGAGTTTGCCTGCACAGTTATTTTGCAAATTTGTATGAGATTGAGTGTACGAGTTAGCACTATCATAGAACATTAGAGAATATCAGTATTTGGGATATTACATTGTCACACATGTGGTACAGGATGTACTTTCTGCTGATTTCTTCTGCCTCGGGATTTGTGCCAGCCTACAATAAATGCACTTTATCTTGCTGTACGGTGTTGCATCGAAAACTGTGCCTCACATGTGTTGTATGGATTGCTTAGGTTGCAATAAATGCAGCTTTACCTTTTGCTGAATGCATTGGGAATTGTGCCAAGGTATTTCTCTCTCTTCTTTGGTCTCAAACTTCTTTCTCTCTCTTCATTGATAGTGAGTGTCCCATTTCTTTTATTGTTGGTTAAGGTAACCACCTTAACCAACTACCTAATCTATGTAGAAAAACTGAGATTTACTGCTTGCTGGTTTAAATGAACAATTTGTGTTTTTCACTTCAGCCGGTTTTGCATAGGCTAGAAGCTACTTAAAATTTTGCCGAACAATTTTAAACACACAGTAAAAATTACTAACAGGCTGAAAACAAATGCATGCACACCATAAATTTAACTGAGAGATTTTTGGCTAATCAGCCCTGGAAAAACCCCCACGGGGAAAACCAGTCAGAGAGAGGAGAGATTTTTATTATTCTTCAGCAAAGTACAGGACAGAAAATGGTGAAAAATACAACTTATCTCCACCGGCAAACTTTTTCACAAAGTCTGGAAATGTGCTCAGCAAACCCAGCCGTACACCCTTCTCGATTTCTGTGCCTGAAATAAATGCTAATGTACAGCAGCAAACAGGCCGTACATCACCTCGAAAACTGTGCCAACAAAACAGTCCGTACAGCAGCTCAAAAATTTGTACCAGCAATAAATGCACCGTACTGTCTCGATATTTGTGCCAGCGATTTAATGCAGGCCGTACTCTTCCTCGAAAACTGTGCCAAATAAATGCTGATATCTTCCTCGATTTCTGTGCTGAATTTAATGCAGCCGTACAGCCAACAGACATGCCGTACTCACCTCGAATTCTGTGCAATATTAAATGCAGCCGTACTGTAATTAATGCAGGTCGTACCTCTTCTTGGAAACTGTGCCAGCATTAAATGTTCAGTACTCCTCGATTTCTGTGCATGAAATTTTTCTCAGCAAGTGAAGAAAACCCTCGTCCTTCTCTCCCAGCGCTCTTCTCTTCTCCTGAAAATGAAAAGTGAATCCCCTTTTGCCTCCCTTAGCCTTTTTGTTTACCCTAAGTGAGTTTCTTAATCCAATGGTGGAGAAAGAATCAATCCAATGGATGAGATTGATTGAGAGTGAAAATCACTTTTATTTATTTCTCATAAATAAAATCACTCACCCACTTAAATTTATCAAAAAGTGACTTTATTGATATAAAGTCTCATTAAGTGACTTTTAATGTGAGGGTCACCTTTTTCCCTCTTAAAGTGACTTTAGGCAAAAATTAAAGTCACCTAGGGAACATCTGCCTAGGTACAAAAACTAACAATCTAGGGTTGAAAATCATTTACAAAATCAAGGGTCTACAACTTAACTCACTTGTAATAAATTATTAAATACATCATTTAAGTGTGACCCACTTTTCTAAAGTATAAAAGCACATTCACTTTATTCACATAAACGTCACTTTGTTACATAAATACACAAGGACAAAAGTTACTGGTCCTCTCATCACAGCCACACCAAAAACATGGGAGGACCCTTCAAAGTCAACTTTTGAACACTCCCTCGTAACAAGGAAGGTCCGCAGCGCTATCTACATCTCTAACTCCTGCAACAGCTCCCTCGTGCTTTGGAATCATCCTCGGAAATAGATGCTCTATGTCGAATTGAAACTTTGAAGCTTGAAACTCAACATGAGTCCCATCAACCTGCTCAACTACACCATCACTTAACTGGCTGAGTCTTCTGCCAGTGCTCCGGAGAGAGCCACTCTCCTCTTAAGGCCCATATCTATCAAATGTAGCATCATCCTCATTCTCTAACTCCCATAGCCATCCTCCTGCACTTGCTCCTCGTTGTACAACATGCCATTTCAGGACACATAGTTTGTCCCTGCAATCACCCAATAAGATGGTGGTACCAACTTGCTCATCTCTCTGATACAAGAAGATATGACCAGACCTGATCATCATCACATAGCCATCATCCTCGAAGGATGACATTGAGAGTTTACTCACTCTCATCCCAGGTACAAACAATACTAATGAATATCCAGGAACTCTCCAAGGTCTAGTTGCAACCTGATTGTTCCAACCCCTTGTATAGCAATCTTGGGACTATCAACATCTGTTTGAATGAAGTGTCTTGGCCCCAACATTGTGATGATCTAAAAAGAGTCATAGACTCCAGTCATATGTCTGGTTGCACTGTTGTCAACAACCTAGACATGCTCAAAGGTAGAACTCCCTACACTGAAATCAATTGAGACAAGAGAAAACTCTTGCTCAAACTTCTTGGCATAGTCTTCTACTACTGCAGAGGCTGCCACATCTCTTAAAGTCTTCACAATTTTTTTCTCAGCACATTTCGAGGCATAATGCCTCATTTGTCCACAGTGTAGCACCTGATCTGACTGAGGCATTTCTTTTTCTTGTTTGTCTTTGTTGTAAGTGCAACATTCTGCTCTGCCTCCTCATTGACTTTCCCACTCAGAGCTTCATCTCGAATCTCCTCTTGGGTGAAATCATCCCACAGCTTGGACCAATTTGGAAGATTCTCTTTGCCAACAATACATTTGACAAAGACCTCCCATCTCTTGGTAAAGACCTTCAGGGATATCCTTACCAACTTTGAGTCTGAGATGGTCTCTCCTACTGCTGTTGACTCGTCTTTGATCTGAGCTACTTGAGTCAAATAGGAAGTTACACTTTCATCTTTTATCATCTGTATATTGTGTAACTTGTCTTTCAAGGCTATCTTCCGATTCTCATTCTTTGCCTCGAACAATTGCTTCAGGACATCCCACATATCATTGGCAGTCTTTTCTCTGCCAAATGAGGGATGAGATGATCTTTCACCCTGTCCAGGATTACCCTCTGAGCTCTGGCTTCTAAGTCTTCATGTTCTTCTAATGCATCCTTGTCAGTGGGCTTCGTCATCACGGTGCTTGTAAAGCTCCAGATTTTCCATTCTTTGAGCATTGCAGTTATCCTCACTTTCCAAGGTATATAGTTGGATATGCCATCTAACCAATCTTCGTACCTAATGCTCATCATCTAAAGAAAACAACTTCCAACAAATCTTAGACCGAAAGACAACACAACTTTGTTTTGTGATTCAAAACTTGAATCTCCTCAACTTGGACTTGGCTCTGATACCGTGAAGAAATTTAGACATAAATATGAATTCTCTTATTTACACATTATGTCAAACACTTGATCAACCTGGAGTTTATAATTTAAAATTAAAATATGAACCACCAAGATCAAGAACTGTTCCAATACACAAGTAAGTCATGCACACCATAAATACACAGATGTGTGGTCTAAGACCGTGCAAAACCCCAACTTGGGGAAAACCCTAGAAAGAAGATTTTGTCATTAAAGGAGAAAATTCAGAAATTTTCCAACAACACTTGAAAAATTATTCTTTTGAACCCTACAGACAACAATTCCCAAAAACCACTTTCAGTAAGTTACCTCGAAATCTGTGCCAAGAATCTGCTATATGGTCACCGTATGGCCTCGCACGTGCGCTGCACGAAACTGTACGTTTATCACACGTGTGGTATGGATTGTACTTTCTGTTGCCTTAGGATTTGTGTAGCATGCAATAAATGTGCTTTTTGGCTACTGTATGGTGCTGCCTCGAAAACTGTGCCTCACACGTGTTGTACGGATTGCTCAGGATGCAATAAATGCGGTTGTACCTTCTGTTGAATGCATTGGGAACTGTGCCAAGGTATTTCTCTCTCTCCTTTGCTCTCAAACTTCTTTCTCTCTTTTCATTGATGGTGAGTGTCTTCATTTGTCCTCGCTCTTTGTTTAATACTTAACTTTTATAACTACTTTCATCAACTACCTAATCTAAGGTTGAAAATCATTTACAAAATCAAGGGTCTACAACTCAACTCACTTTTAATTTTTAAAAGATTTAATTATTAAATACATCATTTAAGTGTGACCCACTTTTCTAAAGTATAAAATCACATTCACTGTATTCACATAAACGTCACTTTGTTACAAAAATACATAAGGACAAAAGTTTTTGGTCATCACACCCACACCAAAACATAGGAGGACCCCTTAGAGTTAACTTTTCAACATGTCCTTTGTTGAATTTTTTAATACCTTGGAAGTTGTTTTCCCAAGTAACTTTTGCCTAAGTCATTAGAAAAGGGGTTTTGTCACTTGGACCTTATGTTAATGATTTGAGATGTGCATTAAATCCACTTTAGAGAATAAAGTGTACTTTAAGCAAAAATTTAAAAAGTGAGTGAATTCATTTTTAAATTGTGGAGAAAAGTGATTTTATAACAACCACTCATCTAATCTAATCTGTGCCCTTGGATTAGTGGCTTTTCACCCACCCACCCATTTTTACCTAAAAGACAAATTTTCCAAGTGAAGAGGCATTTTTGCATTTTTGAGAGAGAGAGAGCTTTTTCTGAGAAAGAGAAAAACGCAGGAGGTTATTTTTCTTTGGCAGGAAAATGGAGGAGGCAAGTACAATAGATTGGCACAAAAATCGAGGAGGCAACAATGAGCATTAATTGGTTTACGGACAGTACGAATTTTGTACAAGGCACGAATCTTGAGGCAAAAAAAGTTTGGGCACTAAATTTGAGGCTGAGATTTTGGGCACAAATTTTGAGGCAAGTACAACCATGACGTTTTTTCGAGGGAGTATCGTACAGTATAGGCCGTACAACTTGTTCGTACAGGGACAATATAGTCCCGTGATAGCACGACAATCGAGGAGGGTACAAGCATAAATTTTATGCGTTTACAATTTTTTTATTTTTGGCACAAAATTCGAGGCATAATTTTTATTTTCTGGTTGAGATAAGGTGTGACTAATATTTTTGTCTACTGTTGTATTTTTCAAAGATGAATAAAGATTTTTTCTCTCATAGGTTTTATCGAGAGGTTTGGATTTTTTCCTGGGTAGTACATGAGGATTTGTGGGCCGTACGAATCGTACAACTGATTATACATGTCCGGACAACATAGACATACGGGTAGTACAGCAAGTTGTACAGGCTGTACATCACAACAAGGGCAACAACCCATAAAGAGGGGTCTCTCGGCCGATTACAGTCAGAGATTTTTCTCATTGGGCCATTTTCCTAGTAAGGGAGCCCTTGTATTCTTGGACATAATTTAATGAAAGGTAGATTTCAAGGGCATAATTTTGTGTGTATATGTTTCAAGAGTTCTGTTTCCATGATGCTTCCACTATTTGGTGAGCATCGGTGTAGACATCGGCCTGCAATCCTCCATCCGAAATCTCCTCAGAATATCAACTGCATACTTTCCCTGTCCCAGGAAAATATGTCCAGGCTCCTGCCAAACCTCCAATCCTAGAAAATAGTGCATTAACCCAATGTCTGTCATCTACTACTCTGAAGCAAGATCTTTCTTGCAAGCTGCAATGGGTCTCTCTCCTCTCATGAAAAATAAGTCATCCACACACAATAGAAGAATGAGCGGCTCATCTCCAACCATGATGAATTAAAGATTTGGATGTTCTTCACTCTTATGAAACCGCATTCGATGCAAGTAAGAGTCAATCCTGGAGTACCAAGCTCTAGGAGCTTGATTCAACCCATACAAAGCTTTCTTTAGCCTGCAAACATGAGACTCTCTCCCATGAATCTCAAAGCCTTGAGGCTGGTCAACACAAACTTCCTCCTGTATGATTCCATTGAGAAATGCGGTCTTCACATCCATCTGATGGATCTTCCCACCCATTTCCACAACAATTGAAATCAATGCTTTGATCGAAGTATAACGAGCAGCCAGCGCAAAGGTCTCATCATAATCAACTCCCTCAACTTGTGGAAACCCCCACACCACGAACCGAGACTTGTGCTTCTCCATATTGCCATCTGCAAAATGTTTTAGGTTGTAAAGCCAACGAGAAGTCACCACTGACTTCCCCTTGGGTCTCAAAACTATCTCCCATACATCGTTCTTCATGATGGAATGGTACTCATCCATCATGGCATCTCTCCAAACATGATGTTGGGAGGCCTCCTCAAAAGTAGAAGGCTCTGTATCACGAAGACTAGCCACTAATGCCATACCCAATCTGTCCGGCATCTGAATAATCCTCACAGGCTCCATGGGTGTCCCAAGATCCTGTGCTTCCTTCAACGTATCTCGAAGCCACTTAGGCTTCTTCTTCCCTGAAGGCTGCTCCCACACTGGCGTCTCCTCATTTGATGAACTACCAGAGGTAGAAACCCCAGTAACCTGTGAACCAGAAGCTGGTGTACCAACAACTGGTGAACCATGTGATCCTGAAGCTCTATACGCTGAACCTGTAACCTGAGAACCATAACCTGTACTCGAAGATCCTATGGGCTGAACCATTGAAACTAGAGAACCCGTGCCCATAGTGTGTGGTCCAGTAACCCCGGAAACCTGTGAACCTGTTTGCTGCACTGACGGTACCTGTGAAACTACCTAAGGTGCAGGCGCCTCTTGCTCTCCCTGCTTTGACTCTCTAGACTTCTTGAAGGCCTGCTTCTTCTCATATTTCACTTCCCTCCTCACAACAACTTTCTTTTGAGAAGGAAGATAAATACGGAAGGCCTTCAAAGTCTCATCATAGCCCACAAAGATGCCTCTCTGAGAAGGGAGATGAGAGTAAGTCAAACAACCAATTATGTGAAAATGGCCAACCTCTTACTGTGAAACTCTCCGTAGGTATCATGATCCCCACGACATGATGGGGAATCTTGTTCTAAAGATAAACAACTGTGCTGCATGCCTCTACCCAAAGGAAGAAAGGAAGTCACTGGTTATGTAACATAGCTCTAGCTGCTCCAACAATAGACTTTTCTTCCTTTTTGCCACTCCATTCTGCTCTATAGTGTATGGAACCGTTAACTGCCTCCGATTGCCCTCTTGTCTGCAATATCCATCAAACATCTTGGAGGTATACTCATCCCCATTATTCGATCTAGGAACCCGTATCTTCCTCCTTGTTTGGTTCTCCACAAGAGCTTTGAACTCTTGGAACCTTTGCTAGACCTCCTCAGATTTCTTGCTTTTCAGGAAGTATATCCAGGTCTTCCTGGAATGATCATCGATGAGTGTCAACTAGTACTCGAACCCTACTAGAGAAACAACTGACATAGGTGCACACAAATCATAATGCATCAAGTCAAGAACCCTTGCTGACATATTACCACTGGTAAGAAAAGCAGTCTTGGTGTAGTTTCCCAAAGCACACCCTTTGCATACCTCACTGTGCTTCGTGCTGAACTTCGGCAACCCTATAACCATATATCTCGACATACGCAAAGCTGGATGATGCAGATGAGCCATCCTCCTATGCCACAACTCACAAAGCTTGCTGCCATTTATTAAATTAAGCACATAGATCTGTAGACAAACTCACAACTCACAAAATAGATCACACAATTTACGCAGCAATTGAAGAATGAAACAGTGCAAAAATGGCTTGCAACTGTGAATGCTTTCATTAATCAAAAAGTAATCGGATGAAAATTACAATGAAGTATAATGGCTTTAATAGGCACATGAAATTCGAATCCACATGAGGAAATTCGAATTGATAGACTCTACTTGACTGTAGGTAACTAAGACCTTGTCTAAATGACTATCGGAGGACTCAATAGTTAACTGACCTTGTCTAAACCATAACCGGAGTTCATCGGAGCTCTAAAACACAACTCAAGTGTTACATTCAGTGTTGACTAAGGCTAACTGACTGTGGTAGGTGAGAAATGCGCCCCTCCTGAGTGCAGTCAAGTAAACCTAGCGCTTACTGAATGTAGAGGGCTAGAACTGAATGTAATTGACTCCTAACTTAGCTTAACCAGTCATCAACTGAACTGAACTGACTTTGGTTGGTTTCGGCACTCCCAATGGCTTCCTAAATTGTGGGGATTGGTCTAGGAGGCTCCAAAACTGATGCAATTAAGTGCAATCAGTGGCAGTAAGCCTCACTTAGTGTTCACCACACTTTAGTAACTGAAACATGTGCCCCAATTAGGCCAAGTGGACCCAATGGTGCTAATGACTATAAATAGACTGGATGGACTTTCGATTTAGACATGACCTCTGATTTAGACATATGACCAAATTTGGACAAGAGAGGATTAATAATCCTAACAGCCCCCCTGAATGCTAACTTGGACAATCTGTGGGCCCTGGTAACTAAGACCATAGGTCACCCATTACATCAAGTAAAATAAAGTAACTGCTTAATACAAGGAGCTGGGAAAAAAACCACATGGGAAAAAAGCCCCCGCTCTATCTAAGCAGGTAGAATTAGGTATCAAGGTTGAAAAACTTGAAAATATGTTGCTGCAATCTTCATCTCTGTGAGGTAGCGAAGCAACATGCATGGTGTGTTGTGCACATATATTCTGGGGCCTGGCATGTAGACTTTTCCTTTTTCTCCAAAAATGATGATGGAAGGAAGGAGGAATGTAAGCTTTGTCTCTTGCTGAATGAAGAGGTGTATGATCATATCCATTCTTCTGAATGTAATGAGACCAAACCCTTGCCATATGGCATCTTACAGGGAGTTTATTGCATCTCTCTGAAGGAGGTAAGATTGCATGGCATAGCGCAAGGGTCTTTCCTTTCTGAGTGTCAGGTGAACTTCCAGTCATCGTCCTAGCTTCCAGTTTGGAAGTAGGGACTGAATCTAGATCTGAGTCACCCTGAATCCCAAGGTCATAAACTGATAAAGACGGATCTGCAATACTGGTAGACGCTGTAAAAGAAGTAGATGCAATGATTTTACCTTCCATTGCAAGTGGCTGCTAAGGGTGCATTGGTTCTGAAGGAGGCATGAAATGTGGGAACTCATATGCTTTTGAAGCATGATTTGCAGTACCCTTTGCTATGATGCTCCCAGTAGAGATATCTGTGATTTCCACTGAGTCAGGACCAAAGATCACTTGCTTTGGAGATCTAGTATGGGTCATCTGATAGATAGATAATAGGTTTGAAGCTAGGGAGGGAACAAATCGCACATCTTTGAACCTTCCATGTTCAAGTTTGACAGAGCCCTTCCCCTTTGTTTTGACTTTACTGTTATTGCCGATCTGAATACTAGGATCATCAAAGGACTGAAAAGAAGAGTGATTCTCTGGATGCAGCCATATGGTTGGAAGCTCCAGAATCAATGAGGAAGACATGTGATGATGTGCAACAAGCCTTCAGTGCATGGCCTTTCCTTTGGTATTCTTCATCTTCTTCTTGTTCATAGTCATCCTTCCTTGCGCTAGCAGGTAGAGAAATGTTATGTTTCTTCAAAAGAAGAGTCATTTCATCACGTTGTCTTCTCATACAGGAGCTTTCTGAATGAAAGCCCCTTCCACAGTAAGAGCAGAGGACCTTGCCTTTGCCATTCTTCTTACTTCTCTTCCAACCTGAAGGTTCTTTTGACTGCTCTTTCTTCACAGGAGACTCATCCCTTTGCTTCCCTTTGTCATTCGCTACCTTATCTCCTCTTGCAACCAGAGCTAGATCTTTGGGAGATCGAATGATCCCCATTTGGATCAATTTATCATTCTCAGAAATAAGAGATTGGATGAAGGCATTAAGAGTGGGCATCTTCCAAATTGGAGTAGTGAGCCTTACTGTTTGGAAGGTGGATACAAAGACTGAATAGTCTGCATTGAGCTTTGTGAGAATGGCAAGGATGAGCTGATCTTCATCCTTCTTCACTTTGCATTGCTTCAAGTGATATATCAGGTTCTTGAACTTTGTGAAGAATTCATTCAGAGATTCGAAATTGGATGGATTGAGAGTAATTAGATCATTTTCTAGCTGATGGATCCTCATCTCATTTTGCTTATCAAATAAGGAGGCAAGCTTGTCCCAAACCTCCTTGGGAGTCTCCAAGTCTTGGATGTGAAATTGAAGATCTCTAGAGACTAAGGAGAACAAGAGTCCATGGGCTTCATCAAGCATGTTCATGTACTTAGCTTTGTCTCTATCTGATTCTGGCTCTTCCTCTATTTCTTCTAAGAGTCTGACGAGGTGCTTGGTGCGGAGCATTACCACCATGTCATCCTTCCACTGGTGATAGTTAAAGGGAGTGAGAGGCTCCACTGGATGAGCCATTTGGAATGTAGTAAGAAGGACTCAGCTGCTGTAGCGAATGTAGTGAGAAGAAGAGGCTGCTTGTAGCGAATGTTGTAAGAAAAGCTGATAACCTATCACACAATCAAGCATACAAAGTAAGGTCGACAGTCTGCACTTTTGGAATTTGCTTCACACCTAGCATAGTTGATCAAGCATGCTTGATCAACAATTTCCTAACTTGGGATATTAAGTGGTAAATTCTCTGCTTTCGGTGCAGTACTGGAAGGAGCAATTTGCTAAAAAAAATGATCTAGCTGGAGATCTGAGAAGGAGAGGTGTCGTGTCCGCCGAGGCTTTGATACCATATTAAATTGAGCACATAGATCTGTAGATAAACACACAACTCACAAATTAGATCACACAATTTACTCAGCAATTGAAGAATGAAACAGTGCAAAAATGGCTTGCAGCTGTGAATGCTTTCATTAAGAAGTAATCGGATGAAAATTACAATGTAGTATAATGGCTTTAATAGCCACATGAAATTCGAATCCACATGAGGAAATTCGAATTGATAGACTCTACTTGACTGTAGGTAACTAAGACCTTGTCTAAATGACTATCGGAGGACTCAATAGTTAACTGACCTTGTCTAAACCATAACCGGAGTTCATCGGAGCTCTAAAACACAACTCAAGTGTTACATTGAGTGTTGACTAAGGCTAACTGACTGTGGTAGGTGAGAAATGCGCCCCTCCTGAGTGCAGTCAAGTAAACCTAGGGCTAACTGAATGTAGAGGACTAGAACTGAATGTAACTGACTCCTAACTTAGCTTAACTAGTCATCAACTGAATTGAACTGACCTTGGTTGGTTTCGGCACTCCCAATGGCTTCCTAAATTGGAGGGATTGGTCTAGGAGGCTCCTAAACTGATGCAATTAAGTGCAATCAGTGGCAGTAAGCCTCAATTAGTGTTCCCCACACTTTAGTAACTGAAACATGTGCCCCAATTAGACCAAGTGGACCCAATGGTGCCAATGACTATAAATAGACTGGATGGACTCCTGATTTAGACATGACTCCTGATTTAGACATATGACCAAATTTGGACAAGGGAGGATTAATAATCCTAACATCGTTGCTATGTGCCAAGGTATGTTGAGGGTGAAACAAGAGCTTGTATAGTTTCCCACATCTGACTCCAATGGTGTAGGAAGCGGATGGTCCTGTAGTCTTGGGAAACACATGCACATGTCCATCTAGGAAGGACACTCCAAGACCTCAATCCTCGATCATGGAAACTGAAACCAAGTTCTTCTTCACCCTAGGTACATACAGTACATCTCTCAAAACCATGGGACTCATGGACTCCCTCTCAAAGGTAATGGTCCCACGTCCAACTGCTCTGACAACAGAGTCATCTCCCAACACTACCTCCACATCAGTCTCTGCCTGTGAAAGCTCGAAGAACATCTCTCGAGCACCTGTCATGTGGCTCGAAGCTCCACTATCAATACACCATGTGTCGACAGTGGATGCACTGTAAGAATGGTCTGTCAACAAGGAAAGCTCTAAGTAACAGGACTCTTCCAAATAGGGCTCGTGTCCCATATTCCACGTGTCGAACACGACACTTGCCCTAATACGTGTCCGACACCATAATTTTCGTGTCCCAAAATCTGGACACTTTCCAACACGTGTCGGACACTTGCCAGGAACGTGTCCTGATTTCTGGACACGTGTCCTGTCAAAAAGGGTATAAAGGAAGAGGAAGATAGAGGAAAGAGCTATGACAGTAATGTTAATTTTGACATGGAGGAGCAGGAAGACGATTGACAATGGCTAGTACCATTGATGAGCTATTATATTCTTACCTGTGGCTATTTAGTATTTTCATTCTGTATCTAGTAGGACAGTAAATACTAGACTTAGTACTAAGTACTATCTACTCTATTTTGTATTTGTCGGTGGCATTCTCTCGAAACATTTTGATTTTTGTGGTTTATTGAGAAATATCAAATATGCAATTTATGGTTCAAAGTTCATGATTCATTGATAAATTTTATTACTGATTCATCATTGTCAAATTTTAATTGAATGATATTATGATTGATGTACATTGTATATACTTCTAGTTTTTAAAAAGTGTAGATCTTTATGTATTTGTTTAATATATATATAAAACTTATCCCCTGTGTCCTATTTCTGGGGTCGTCATGTCTCGTGTCGAATACTCGTATTTTCGTGTCCTTCGTGTCCCATGTCCTCGTTTCATGTGACTTAGGGAAAACTCTCTCTCACTATCAACATGCGCACTGGTGATGATGGATGCTCTCTTTCTATCAACATGTCCAGTGCACAGAGAAAACTCTCTCTAAAATCTAGCTGCAAAATACTCAACCTCCGGCAAAGTTGTTGTCTGCTGCTGCTTCTTCTTCTTCTGTGGACACTGCCCAACATAGTGTCCCATCTTTTGACTCCACCCTTCTGGCTCCACCCTTCTTGAACTTCTTCTTCCCTTTTGCTGTCAAAGCCACATCCTCCTCATCCTCCCTACTAGTAGAAGCACGGCCCTGCAAAAGACTCCTTCGAGTCTCCTTCTGAACAAAATCATCACATATCCTGTACCATGTAGGTAAGTTCTCCCTAGCTACCAAAACCTCCACAAACACAGCCCAAGGCCTTGAAACCCCATTCAAAGCTGCCTGCACTAGCTCTGCATTAGGAACAACCTCTCCAACTGTTGCAAGCTCATCTCTCACCTGAGAGATCCTAGTAAGGTAAGATATCACAACCTCCCGTTTGGCCATTTTGATGCTCTTCAGCTTCTCCCTCAAAACCATCTTCCTATTCTTGTTTGAGCTGTGAAACAATCAGGTCAAAGCATCCCACATTTTATATGCACGCCGCATGGCCTTTACTCAAGATGTGAGGAATCACATGGTCTTTAACTGCATCTAGAATTATTCTTCTGGCCTTAATGTCCCTATTGAAGGCAGGGAATCCAACTGGATCAACGGTAGCATTGAGAACAACAATGGGGTGAGCATTGAGAACTCATTCTCTTCCAACACAAGCAATATCCTAGCTTTCGATGGGACAAAATTCCTAGCCCCATAAAGCCTATCCTCCATTTTAAGTCTAGTTGAAGTCATATTTTGCAAAGTTCAAGTTTCAACAAAATGCTGCTACTGTCAAAAGAAATTGTCTGGAAATTACTTTTTGTTTGCAAAAATTTAATTTTCTGCCCAACCTTGCTCTGATACCATGAAAGTTTTTCCCAGTTTTCAGCCACTGGTTTAAATGTCAAATTTTTCTGTGTTTAATGCCCAACTCAGATTTAATAAAGTCTAGAAATTGCACAATATTTCAGACTGATAAAAACACTGCTGAAACTCACATTTACTGACAGAAAATAAAATAATAAATGCACACCATAAATTTCAGGCTTGGAGATTTTTGGCAAACTTGCTTAGGAAAAACCCACAAGGAGAAAAGCTGTTAGGAGAGAGATTTTTATTTTCAGGAAAATATTACAGCTAAACTCAGAAATTTTTGAGACCAACTTTAGCTCAACTGGGTGAAAATTTTCTGCCTCGTTTTCTGTGCCAAACAGGAAAAATCAAACTCAGAAATTTTCTGTTTTCTGCCTCGATTTCTGTGCCGCCGTATGGACAGACCTTATGGACCTCGAAATCCGTGCCTAAGAAGTTTTTTCTCTAAAATCATGCCCAAATATCTGCCTCGAAAATTGTGTCTGCTGTACTGAAAACTGTACCGTACAGACTGTACAGACCAGCAATAAATGCTGGTGTCCTCTCGATTTTCGTTGCCTCTTTTGCTGCTGTCCTCTCCTCGAAACGCGTGCTAAGAGAAGAAAAAACTTGCCGCTGCTGGTGTTTTCTCCTCTTTCTCAGAAAGATGGCTCTGCTCACTCAGCTCTTTCCTTCACTCTCTTTCTCAAAAAGTGAATGTGATTTTCTTTTCTATGCCTTTTTGGTGAAAACCCTAGGGTTCTTCTAATCCAACGGTTGAGATTAGATGAGATGAGTGGATAAGATTAAATGGTCATTAAATCTCATTTAAAATTAATTTCACTCACCTCACTTAAATTTTTCCGAAAAATGACTTTATTCTCTAAAGTCAAATTAAACGGTCATGTCAAGTCATTTAATGCAAAGGTCACTTTATTTCCCCCTTTTAAGTGACTAAGGCTAAAGTCACCTAGGGGAACACTTTCCTAGGTACAAAAATCCACAATCACTGTGGAAAAGCATTTGCCAAATATACTGTAATGTTGGCAAGATCTGTGATAGGTTTTATTGATATAATCTGTTAAATTTTGCTTTTGGGATGAAGTTTTCAAGACCTCAATACTTGCAGATCTACCCTCGTGTGTTAACTTGAGTAGGAATTCAACAAGTCAGAAAATTTATCTCTCATGTGCATTGAATATTTTAGTCAAATTTTACAGTCTTCTCTAAATTTTGTGTAAACCTCTTCAGTGTCTTTATATCAAAGAATGCTAATAAAGTTTTCTCAGTTTCTGGTACTGAATTTCACGTCAGCAGTTTTCTTATGATTTTTGTTGGATATATCAGGTAAAAGAATGTGCATCATCTTTTTTAACATATGCCAAGAAAACGCAGATCCCCATTTTTCTGGTGAGTTGTCATTTTCTCTTGGTGAATTAGACATGCATTAGAATCTAGGAAGGTTATGTCACACCTTGTAGCTGACCTGTATTTACATGACAGAATTTTTAGAAAGGTTTTTTGTCTCTCTTCATGAAAATATTTTGTGGAAGATCATGTGTAGATAGGAATTTTGATTGAAATACTAGTTTTGAGCAGGAAGTGGGTTTGAATTTCATTCATCCTTTATAGTACTGTTATGTTGAAATATATTTTGGTTAATGTCTGAGTCTGCTCACCAATTTTAATGTGCATCCATAATAATTTCTTTGAAATTCGATATTAAATTTGTATAATTTCAAAATTTTGTAATTAAATAATAAATTCAGATTAGATTGATTAAAATTTAGATTTAATTTGAATTTAGGATGATCTATTTCCTCAACCGTAATGCTGAATTTTATCACATTGTTTTGTACTGACGGATGTTTGTTCGAGATTCAAGGTTGTTGAACACGAACACGAACCAGGTGAGTTAGTTTAAAATTGTATTACAAGAAGTAATAGAGCTATGCCTGAATTTGTATGTCACACAAGATTACAGAACACAGGAGCATTGGGAGCAGGGATATGAGTATCCGATGTGGCTAGAAGTTTTCGTCCAAATTTGCAAGAAGTAGCAGGTTGGTAATGGCAATAATTTATATTAAAAAATATTTTAAAAATTGAAAGAAATCAAAATTCATAATTACTAATTAGTAAAATATAAAATAATTTTGGAGCATTTTATAGATTTATATAATATATTTATCTTGATTATTTAATTATAAATTAATAGATAATAATACATACATATAAATATTATATATTATATATAGATAAAAGTCATATATACAAAATTGAATTAGAATAGATATAATTAGGGTCAAGGGGCTAACTCATTTGGTTGGAGGTGGGTCCTTGGGCTGTCCAAATGACCAAAGGGCATCTGTGGGACTGCCCACCTTGTTTTTGAATTCCCTTGGCTTTAAGGGTCGTTTCCTTTGCCCTGGTTGGGTTTTCTGATAACCATTAAAGCGGATGTTGTTCCTAGTGACATATTCTTGTGTAAATATACATTATTTTTTTCTAAAAAACTAACATGCTCTTTATTTCGAGCTGAAAAAATAATACAGTCTTCAGGTGCCAAAAGCACAAACTTCAACAAGTCAACCAATTCGTACATAATAAAAAAGTAACGTCTTCAGGGCCAATCAGACCCATCTTAAATGGTTAAAGTTTAAACCATGAACTAAACTAGGCCTGCCCAATATGGACTTCATCTCTAGAAGGTGCCTGCATATAAACAAAAAGTCCTTAACAGAAACAAATAAAAAACCATAGGCTTGATGCCTTTTGACAGTTCAGAAAGAGTCCTCGATCTGGAAGCGACTTACAAGCCATCATATATTTCTAGTTAATTAAAATGATTTTCATAGAGGAGAAGCCCCTCCTTCGAAAGGCTGTCCACCTCTTTATTTAGTTTCCTGAATATGTCTGAAGCAAATATGTTGGAACTCAGAACATATGTCCTTAGTATGCTGAGCCAGTGTCTGTAAGGCAGTGTTAGGAGCCTGCACCATACCCTTCATCCAGTTTATGACCAGTAACGTGTCACCGAATACTTGCAAATGAGCCATATTTCTGATCACTGCTAGATTAAGAGGGTAAAACAATGCTGTGAATTAACCGAGATTGTTTGTCCCCTGCTCCAAGTTTGCTTTCACCTTCACAATGCGACTCTCAACAAGCTGAAGAATGAAACTAATTCCATATCTCCTATCTGGACTTTGACTCGCCCTTTCAAAAACTCCCCACACCTTAGATTTGTCAATCAGAATCGTCTCAAGGGATCGCTGGCATTTATCTTTAGGCTTGAAAGTACAAGCCACCAGGAAGGCATGAACCTAAGCAGCCACTTCGAAGGGAGCAACAAATTTTTCATTAAAAGGTAGGGAATTCCTTGTTAGCCAAATACTCCAGATGACCACCAAAGGAACCATTCTGAAAGGCTTCAAGTCCTTTTCCTCATACCATACTAAAACAGTCATTTGAGTTGTCTTTACGCACAGATTTTGTTTGCCCATCATGAACTTGACATCTGACCAAACCGGACGAGAGTATTCACAGAAAAGGAACAAATGAGAACAGAAATCCTGATTTCTTTTGCAAAGAGTACAAAGACTTGGACTTCAGGTATTTCTCTTCTACAAAGCATCCCATGTGAGTACCTTCTTTTAAAGCACTAGCCACATGAACAACTTACTTTTGGGAGGTGCTTGGATTCTCCATAACATTTTCCACCACCACGTTTTTTCCACATTTGCCTCATCAAGGTGTTGTGAGTATCTGAGGCTAATTGAGAAAGACCCATGAACTTGATTGTAATCCCAAATCAGAGTATTAGGTTCCTGAATTAATCTAATAATCTCATGAGAAACCTTTCGTGTACTTCCCCATGATCCATCCACGGTAAATGGGGTAAACTATCGGCCTCAATTATGGAGCCTAACCTAGAGGGTATGAAGAGAGTTGAACTGATGACCTCTCCAACTTTAGGGGTGAGATTTTATGTCTGGCTCATGATAGTTGTTTTTTGTAGCATTGGATAAGTACTTCCATGTGGACAATGTCTAACTACTAAAGAAAATGTACTTTTGTAATTACTTTCTGTAAAGTGATCTAGAGGGCCCATGGTATTGGCCCAAGGTATTTGTATATTGTAATGTTATATAAGGAAGCCTAGGTGAGAAGAAGTGATACACAATGGGCACATAGAGTGAGTGAGATCTCATTGATTGGTTGGAGACGATACTTTCAGCCAAGTGTGTAAGTGCAAGGGTAGGGTAAGAGGAACAGAGCACGAGGCAGTCGAGGGTTAGCAATCAACAAGATTGCATGACTGGTCTTGATGATTGAAGGGTAGTATTTTGTGATTGTATTTTCCTCAGTGGGTCGTTATCCCAAGACGGTAGCCCAGAATTTTATAGTTAATAAAATCAACTATTTGCTGATTTTTCCCCAGTTGGTGTTTTCTAGGGTAAATGCAAGTGTCAAATGTATGTGATTTCCTGTGTTTTTCCTCTATGTAATTAGTTGGATCTCAATGTGTTTTCAGTTAATGACTGTAGTAAATTATCTGTGACTGAATATCAGGTTTAGGATCAGTAAAAAATAAGATCGATGAGAGCGTGTGTTTTGCTCTGAGCGGGAAAGCATTTGACTGGTTTACGAAGAAGTTAAACGAAAGGACAAAGATCAGATGGGCATACAGGCGTCGTACAACAGCCGTTGTGCAACAACGTACGACCGGACGTCAATAATGTGGATGCTTGCGAGAGAAGTACTGTAACAGCCAAGAGCTTGGGAGCTTGAGTGACAGGTGGAAACAGGGCTGAGTGGATCGAGCTGCAAGGAAGCTGACGAAGCAACATGGGTGCACAATGTGTTGCAACAATAGTTTTACAGCGATCGTGAGGATGAGCAGATTAGAAGGCAAGGTTGTGAAGATCAACCGACAACAGAGGAGCAACCACGAGCAAAGGAGGCCGGTGACGTGCTGCTACAAACATGCATAGATCCATGTCCAGGTAAAGCAGGCACCAACCGTCGAGCGGTAGAGTCATGCAAGCAGACAACTGCTAACGAAGAAAGATGTGGACGAAAGCAGGTATTGATGATGGGCAGAATGATTGAGCGCGTGTAGGAGGCCAGTGGATAGGACAAACGGGTAGAGAGTTGTAGAGAGAAACTGCCTACACTCAGGTCTGTTGGACACAATGGTCAAACTGAGAGGGGGGGNAAAAACCCTTTTTAACTTCTACCAATTTAGCAGAGTTCATCAACAGTGAATCATAAGCATATCATCAACTAGATCAGTGAATCATAACAAGTAACACAACACAAGAGAACACAAGATTTGTATGGTAAACTTGTTTTATATTTTTGATGGAAGACTTAAATGTTCATGATTACATCAACACCAACTGATAAGAAGAGCACGAACTCTCAATCCAAGACCCAGCTTGGGATCAACTCTGAATCAAGAGTCTGCTCATCAAAACGTTTACTTATGCCAAGACAGTGAGGGTGATCCCAAATATCAAAGGAATCAACCCAATTAAATGTCTGCTAAATCATTCAAGGTTATCAAAGGTCTTTTCAATACGATGCTGCACTTATCAACTCAACTGCTTAACACAGGTCACTGTCAACTCTATATCATTGTCATCTTTCTCACATTTAATCAATGTTTGCATGTCACACCAATTCAAATGCTATTAGAGTCTTTGTCCAGGCTGCTAATGTCAAGGCTATCACTGTTCCTTGTACTACTGCTTCAAGACACCAGAGTTTCAACTTGATTTCAAGTGCTGCTGCAAGACTGTATATACTGCTGCTATTATCACCAACAATCCCAGCTCAGCGTCAGCTTACAGTCACGAACCACCCCAATACTGTCACTAACAGTCACGTCCTATTCAGGAGGACTCAAAACTATCACGGTTCAGTCCACAAGGAGAAAGAAGTAGCAAGAACTCAAATCGTCCACAAAAAACAGCAGTAAGCTTTCTTTAACTACGAGTGCCTCAGTGTATTTTATTCAAACGAAAATCTCAGAGGAAAATACTTCTTCCTTCAGATTTTGAATGGCTTTTCACTGGTATTTACACCTGTTTCAGCGTTAAAAAAGGAATTAATCTGGGTCGACCTGTTTAGGGATTTTAAAATAAAATCGTTATTATTTTGGACCAAAATTTAACTGAAGCGACTTCCTACATAGGTGAGTTTATTTTTTGTTTATGTTTATTTTTATTTCTTCATTGTGAACTGGCCCGCCTGGTATATTGATATTTTAATTCAAATAAACTTTTATTTTGTATCCTGATTCTCAATGGACTTCTTCTTATGGCCTTAAGGGGTGTTGAAACATCCAAGGGGGTCCAAGCCACCATACATCATGTGCCCATATGTCAAGAGTTTTAAGGGTTATTAACCCACATTATGTGGACTCCAAGGTTCAATCTCATCAAGCAATCAAACAATGACTTTATCATCGTCAAACAAGAACTTAGGTGCAAAGTTCTTCAACATACCAACCGAGAGTGCTCCATATTCCAAGTGTGATCATGACATCATACACGCCATGGTCTCATCATGATAATGGGCTTTATCAAACATTATAAGTTCCATGGAAATGTTTCTTCAAGTGCTTCCAAGAAGCATGCCTTCATCAACGAGGGAATCAAGGCACACTGCCTTCAACAAATGACCACAAAATGGGTCCTTTGTCATTAATACCTTCAGACTTGACATCAATGACAACCATGCTTAATAGGGTTGGGTCGCTGAAGACGGTGAGCAACAAACGACATGGGAGCACGTTGACGGACAGGGCGTGATGCAGGGAGCCTAGTTGAGGTGCAGGATTGGGCCACCAAGCAGCCAACGAAAAAGAAAAGACGACTGTCACCAATCGTCGCGATAACAACAACCAACAAGTGACAACACTAATCGTTGTAGTTTTTGGCAGCCGAAAATGGTGTTGGGTAGACCCAACTGAACTACGAGCAAACCCGTCATACAATTGGCCCATTGGGCATCCACTCGAACTCCCATGGAGGGTCAAGGAGCCGTATAGGCCCCGGGATGGAAAACCCAGGCAGCCTAAAAAGTAGTTGGGCAGGATTGTATTAAATTTTGGGCGCTCGGGAAATTGTAGAAAAGATCTCAAACAACACCTAGGAAGGCTCAGGCAACCCATAAAGTGGCTTTGTACCGAGTAGAAAGAAATTGAGCAACCCATAAAAGAGCTTGGGCAGTGCAGGCAACAAGAAAGTAATCTGGGTAGCATTAGTTGGTTGAAGTATTCTTTGGCATTAGTAGGCAGCAGATCCGAGCAACGGACAGAGTTTGGGCACAAGCTTTTCAGTCAGTGAGATAACTGCCGTAGGTAATCGATATGAAGATTGGGTGGAGGATGCCTCCAACTACAACCCATGGAAGGTGCGAGTCATATTGGTTCTGATGGAGACCAACCTGTGGGAGTTCACAAGCACGGGGGTGACCGCGTCGATAAACCCTATTGAGCTGGGAATTCACAAGTTGAAGGATGTGATGCAGGAGCATCCTGCTCTTCGTTCAAGTACAAGTCAATGCTTGGATTAGACCTAGAAGGGGTCTTTATATTTCTGAATGATGGTTCTCTAATGTCATATTGTAAATATGCTTCATTTACAAGTGAGCTTCTAAATGGATGATGAGTCATTTAGGTGAGTCACTAGGTGAATGAATGAGTCATTGAGTCAAAGTGTGAGTCATGTAACAAAGCCCTCATCTAATGGCAACTAACAGATCAAAGCCGCAAGAGATTGATGATCCTAAAGGATTCCGCCATTAGAAGCCGTGTGAAAGTTAGCTTAAAGAGGCTAGCCGGTTCGGATCGTGATCAATATCAAATCATCCACCAGAGAGGATTTCTTTGTGGGAAAGTGCGAGGAGGATAATCCAGAATTTGGATTTCGAAATTCCAAATTGGTCCATATGGTTCATGGGATTTCCTTCGTCGATCTGAGGGGGTCGAGATCCAATGGTCATTACTGAATCCGCTGAGTAAAGGTACGCGCTAGCTAATGTCAAGGTCAAACCGTGGATAGAATGTTGCGACCGCATAATTGCGGAACTCGTTTTGGAATATGAGAAAATTATAACCGCAACCCGCAATTGCGAAAAGGTTGTTGCGGAAAGACAATTGGGGAAAGGAAATTTTGGAAGGAATTGAATTGCAGAAATCTGTCTTGCGGAAGGAATTGTTTTGCGGAAAGACAATTGCGGAAAGGCAATTAAGGAAGGAATAAAGTTGCAGATCGAGTTAGTTAAGACTGATACTGACCCGAAGAAGAAATTTTTTGATCCAGTTACCGGATTTAGAGGTTTGCTAAATGTAGAGCAAACTATTGTTGGAAAAGTAGTTGGGATATGGCGATTTGAGGTACCCTCCTGCATCAAGTGGTATCAGGGCGTCCACATTCAGATCATAAGTTTATATGAGTACTTGTGTTGATACCATCAGGTGGTATCAGAGCGTAGAAGATTTTGTGCGAAGATAATTAGAGCTTAGATCAGAGCCAAGAGGTAAATGAAATTCTGATTTTCAATTTATGTTGAAGTTGAATACTAGCAATTGTGTTGAGAAGGTTGGTGAGGTGAAAGTATTCAGAATTGAATTAAATCAAGAATTGTTGACATGGGAGAGGTTTTCAACGAACTGTACAAGTGGAAACGTGTTAAGGGTATGGACCAAGCTTGAAAAACTCGTCGAAAAATCGGCAAAAATCGGCAAAATCGCGATTTTTTCCTCAGGCCGATTTTTCAAAAAATCGTGGAGGCGCGATTTCTTAGAAAAAATCGCGATTTTTGAGGAAAAAGTGCGGGTCAAGGGAAAAAATTGCCCAGGCAGGCAATACGCGGCCTAGTAAAGGGAAAACTTGGTTTTTTTTTTCTCATTTGGCAAATGAGCTTGTTGGGAGTGGAGGAGAAGGGCTTGAGGAGACCACCAACACCTTTGGAGGCTTTCAAACACCATTTAGCATCTCAAGCAAGGATTTTTGTGGAGCAAGTGTTGAAGGTATGTGCATTTTATCCATTGTTTTTCTATCTTTTTCCATGGACTGTTTGAAAGATCTTTTGCATATTTGTTTTACTATTTCGTTGCCTATTTCTTGTCTATTTCTTTGCTATTTGTTTTTACTATTTTGCCATTGATTTCCATGCCCCAAAAAATGAAAAACAGTCCCAATGTAAATGGGGGTTTTAAAAAATTAGAATGGAAAATAGCATGCTTGTTTTTTTACTTCTTAGCCACCCTCTTCTTCTTATCTTTCATGGCTTAAAATCTAAATTTAGAGGTATGATTTTTTAAGCTAGAATGTTGCTATTATTTTCCAATGGAGTTTAATGTAGTTTTTTTTTGTTTTTGTGCCCTAGGGTTGCATTTGAGTTGAAGGCTTGAAGCATTCCAAATTTCCAATTGCAAAAATGCCAAAGATATTGGACCCATTTTGGCAGTATGGTGAGCCCGAGGATGGCAACAGTAGGCAAAATTTGACTTGCAAATTATGTGGGCGTCACATGGCGGGAGGGGTTAACAGGTTGAAATACCATTTAGCAAAACTACTTGGCCATGATGTTGGCCTTTCTACTGCAGTGACCCCAGAAATCATGAGAGCTGCCCATGATGCCATCCATGAAAAAATGAGAAAGAAGGATGAGATCGCTGCAAACAAAGCCGAGCTTGCAGCTTTTGGCCAAGCAAGAAGTTTAGGTGCATGTATATCTACCACTATCGGTGAGGGTAGTGGGAGGGGCTCCACAGCTTCACCTCGTGGGAGGGCGGGGCACACATCCCATTATGTTGGACCAGGCTCACAACCTTCTATCATGTCAGTTGTAAAGAAATCAGAAAAGATAGAAGCGGGCAGGGTAATGGGAAGGTGTCTTTACTGGAGTCACATACCTCTTAGCATTGTTAAAAACAATCCATTTTGGCAGCTGATGTGTGATGCCATTGCAGTAGTTGGCCTAGGTTATAAAAGTGCCACCTTTGAGGAGTTGCGGGGCCTAATCCTTCAAGCAGAAAAGATGGACATCGGTGCTAGGTTGGCAGAGTTCAAGCAGTCATGGGAGAGCACTGGATGCACAGTCATGTCAGATGGGTGGACAAACGGTAAGGGTAGAAGCCTTATCAACTTCTTGGTACATTGTCCTAGAGGTACCGTGTTTGTGAAATCAGTTGATCCATCGACACATGTAAAAGATGCGGCACTTTTATGTGAGTTGATGGATGGGTTCATCCAGGATATTGGGGCGCACAATGTTGTGCAAGTTATTTCAGATAATGCAGCTAATTATGTGGCTACTGGCAGGATGCTTATGGATAGGTATCCCTCTTTGTTTTGGACTCCATGCGTTGCTCATTGCATTGATTTGATGTTGGAGGATATGGGGAAAATTCCCTTTATCAAAGTGGTGATTGATCAAGCTAGGGCCATCCCTAAGTTCATTTACAACCATGGTTTTGTTCTTAGTCTCATGAGGAGGCACACCAGAAACAAGGAGTAGAAGCGTCCTGCAATCACGCGTTTTGCCACCACATTTATTACTCTTCAGTCTTTGCTTCAATGTCAGTTTGAGTTGAAGCAAATGTTTGTTTGTGATGAGTGGCGTGATTGTGCTTACAGCAGGAGAGAGGATGGGAAAACCATTAGTTAGGAAGTGTGCTCGGTTAGTGAGGAAGTGTGCTCGGTTAGTGAACCTTTAGTGAGGGTTCTGCGACTTGTTGATGGTGATAAGCCCGCAATGGGCTATTTATATGAGGCCATGGATAGGGCCAAAGAGACCATTCGGAATTTCTATGTGGGAAAGGGTACCCCAGGGCATGACAGGCACATGTTGTTATGGGAGTTGATTGATACTCGATGGACTGGGATGCTTCATCGACCCATTCATGTAGCAGGACTCTTCCTCAACCTCGCATTTGCCTACAAATGCAATTTTGATTTTGATGGTGAGGTTTTGGAGGGGCTTCTCACTTGTATTCAGAGGATGATACATGATTATGACACTCGCATTGCAGTCAATCGCGAGATAGAGGTGTATCGGGATGGTATTGGAGTATTTGGCTGTGCTGATGCTATTCGTGACAGGACCGAATTCATGCCAGGTAAATTATTAACTTATTAGACGATTTTAAGTTTTCACCTTTATTTGAAAGATGAATTATGATTTATTTCTATTTATTTCTTGTTTGGTGACATGTAGCCACTTAGTGGCGAAACTATGGTGTGAGGACACCGAATTTACAGAAATTTGCCATCAGAATCCTTAGCCAAACCTGTACAGCTTCGGGATGTGAGCGGAATTGGAGTGTATTTCAAAAAATACATGCAAAGAGACGCATAAGATTAGAAACTTAGAACTTAAAATTTGAACTAAGCAATTGCATTTAAATGTTTAATGCAATTTATGAATCTACGATCCTCTAGACTCTAAATTTTTCTTATTACCCTCTTACAGGTTGGAGTTCACACGTCTGAATGACTTGGTGTATGTTCATTACAACCTCCGCTTGTGGATTACAACCTCCGCTTGTGGATGGACATTTTGGCTTGGAGGAAGTGGAGCTCTGGCGATTTGGGCAATCTTGGGTGATTTTCTACAAGAGAGGAAGGGGGCAATCAAGTTTCCATAGCATTTAATTAGGTATGTATTCTTAACTTTAAACTTTCATTATTTTTTATTTTGTTTGAGATTTGTTGGTTAATGTAGATTTAAGGTAGGGTTTAGGTTTAGATTTAGTGTAGGGTGTAGATTTGCCATTACAATCACAGCCTATAGGGTTTTAGGTAGGTCACCCTCCCATTTCTTTGAAGTTTGAATGGTTTAAATTTTTAATAGTTTCATTGTTTTCAAGAATCAAAATTTTAAAGAAGAACATTTTAAAATTGATTCATTTTTGTTTGTTTGTTGTGGCAATGTGGCATAGGTGACAGTGGACACAATGCCAAAGCCATTGGATCCAATGTGGGAGTATGGGTAGCCAATTGACCCTAATAATCGGCAAAAGTTGAATTGCAAACTATGTGGGAAGGATATTTCTGGTGGAATTAGCCGCTTGAAATACCACCTTGCCAAAATTGCTGGGCATGAAGTGGATATTTGTCCTGCTGTTACCCCAGAAGTGATGCGGATTGCAAACCAATCCATTCTTGACATGGCTAAGAAGAGGGACGAGAAAGAGGAATTCAGACATGAACTTGCATCTACAACACAGTCACGATCCATGGGGGGCACAAGTGACATGCATTCCTTCTCCTCATCTACACGACCCCCACATTCCACTATGCCTTCTTCAGCCTCACCTTATGTGGCATCGCATTCGAGGCAACCTTTTGTTCGAACCATGCTCAAACAAAGGGAGAAGGATGAGGCGGATAGACTTGTGACAAAATGTTTTCTATGGGGTGATGTGCCTTTCAACATCGCCAAAAACAACCCCTACTATCATGCCATGTTTGAAGTTGCTGGCACTGTTGGTCCAGATTATAGGGGGCCTTCCTATAATGATTTGAGAGGGAGACTCCTTAATGAGGAGAAGGTTGATTGCACCCGGAGATTAGATGAGCTCAAACAGTCATGGGCAGTCACCGGTTGCACTATTATGTCGGATGGATGGACTGATGGGAAGGGCAGATCCCTTATCAATTTCTTGGTCAGTTGTCCTAGGGGGATAGTTGTTATCAAATCTGTCGATGCATCTCCCTATGTTAAAGATGCACGCTTATTATGTGATTTGTTGGATAAGTTTATCCAAGAGATAGGGCCACGATATGTTGTCCAAGTCATTGCGGACAACGCTGCCAGTTATGTTGCTGCTGGGAGGATGCTTATGGAGATGTATGCAAGCTTGTATTGGACTCCTTGTGCTGCCCATTGCATTGATTTGATGCTAGAGGACATGGGAAAACTTCCTTGGATTAAAGAAGTCATTGATTCAGCACGGAATGTGACAAAATATATATATAATCATACATATGTTCTTTCACTTATGAGACGCTTTACGGGAAACAAGGAGTTGATGCGGCCTGCAATCACACGATTCGCCACTTCCTTCATTTCTCTTCAATCTATGCATAAGGTTATGATGGAGTTGCATCGGATGTTTCTTTCTGATGAGTGGGCTGTTGATTTTTGTACCTAGGCAGATGTTCCCTAGGTGACTTTAATTTTGCCTAAAGTCACTTTAAGAGGGAAAAATGTGACCCTCACATTAAAGT